>JAPYYV010002866.1:0-22566 GCA_030522625.1 Copidosoma aretas
TTGCAGGTTAGGTTTTCATTTTTTCACGTTCTTAGTAGTTTTCCTCAATTCCTTATCCAATTACAAAGAAAATAAAAAAAAATTGGGTGCTCTATCTTTCTTCTTTCTTGAGATATTAGATTTTGAGTAAAAAAAAACAAAATCTCCCACTGTGCGACGGTTGGACGGAGAGATGAATATTTTATCGCGTTAATATCAGTACCCGTATATAGGATGAAAGTATGCTTATATTCACTTAACTGCGGAACTTTTAGTCTTATTAATGGAGCGTTACTGATGCTCCTTGTAAGCCAACATTCGGACTGTCGCGATTTCAAGTTTACTAGTAAGTGCAGGTTCTAATTTTTTCTTGTGTTTGCATCCAGGTGACGAGTACCGTTCTTGTTTATAGGCCCAGATTGTGTAGGTTAAGGGAAATTTGTTCTTAAGTTTGACTGATTATTAATAAAAATTGGATCTTAAACCATAGCCTGCATGATACTGCGTATTTAGTATAGGTAGATGGTTATTACGACAATAACATAGTTTATATGAAGTAATAAGTTTGTAGCAGATTCAAGTAACCCAAGCACTGGGGTAGTACAGTATGAGTATGACAATGCATGGGTGAATATTTATTTTGTTAGTAATTATTTTAATTTTTCCAATGGTTATTAAAAGAAGGATAGGTTTACGTAGCATTATTGGCTTCTTCTATTTTTACTAATTCATTAGGCACAGAATTATGTCCGTAATTCGGAGCTGGATGAGCTATAATTTTTCCTTCTTAATTAAAACTTGTAGATGTTATACATATTCTTTTAGGATTATAATGATATAAAATGTTACGATAAAATTTTTCGGGACATCTAAACTTATTCGTTGACAATCGTGATTAGCATTGGTTGATACCATTCCTGCGCTCGAAAACATTTCTGTGAGCTGTTTTGTACAACGTTTAGCTGTATTGGATGTTGCAAAGGTATGTTTTGTTGTGCAAGGTGCAGGTGTGGAGTTTGATTATACATGCTTGTATATGTATTAGGAAATAATACTTTTCCCATTTTTTCCACCAGAACAGCAACTTTGAATCAGGGTTGTCAATTATGTCTTTATAGACTTAATTGAATCGTTTTATACATCTAATTGGCCTTAAGTATATATGTTTGCTTTGGAGCCATCTTACGTTACAGCCAGTCTCTATAAAAGGAATACATAGATAAGAAGGGTATAATAGAAAACTGATCAGGTATTCTGCAAGGGTCAGTCTAAAAAGGCCACACAATCTCACAGTGCAATTGCCACGTGAATATTCCGAAACAAATAATTAATAGCCTTATGATCCAGTGCGCATGATGATTAATAAATAAGTAAATTATCTATAATTAATAACATGTATTCTAATGACCCAGCTGACTTGTTGATAAATAAATAAATAAATATTCCATAACAAATAATCCACTTTAACTATTGCAGCAAACAAACATTAAAATATGGACTATTTCTTATGGATTCAGTATTTATCAATCAATATGCGCGCTGGGTTATAAAGTTTCAGATTATTTATTATAGATTATTAATTTATTGATTTATCAACAAGCGCGCTGGGTTGTTAGGTTATTGGTTATTGATAATTTATTTACTTATTTCTCAATCAACGCGCGCGCTGGGTAATAAGGCTATTGGTTATTTATTATAAAATATTTATCTATTTCTTCATTAATAAGTCAGCTGGGGCATTAGGTGATAGATTATTAATTTTTATCAATTTATTTATTGATATATTATGAAGTGCACTGGGATATTAGGTTATAAGTTATTGATAATTGATCTACTTACTTATCAATCAACAAGTGTGCTGGGTTATAAGGTTATTAATTATTCATTATTGATGATATATTTGCTTGTTTATCAATCAACCAGCGCATAAGGTTATAAGGCTATTGGTTATTAGTTAGGGAATATTAATGTGGCAAGCCCACTGTAAAATTATGTTGCCTTTTTAGACTGACCCTTGCGAGGACCTCATCAGTTTTTCATCATGCGCTTCTTATCTTTGAACTCCTTCTTCAATGACTGGCTGTAGCGTAAAACGGCTGCGAAGCAAAGTATCTACTTGAGGCCAATTAGATGTATAAAACGATCTCTTTAAATCTATGTAGATATAATTGACAACTTTGCTTTGAATGCGTCAGCAAAAGTTATGGTACGTTTGACATCATATTGGCCTTGAAACCGTCAGGTAGGCACCTTATAAATGCTTTTCTCCCAATCATCTCAAGATACTATTTGGGATCAGATTGTTGGGTTTCAGAAATATTATTAGAAGCAGCTTCTCTTTTTCGCGCCTTCGTACCCTGATTAGTTAGTTGATAGATTCTAGCATAAAAATTGCGAACAATTTACCCTTGGTTCATTTATGAATTGCTTATATCCGAGATGTATTCAGCGTAAGTCTGAGACGAAGCGAAGTGAGCTTTTAGATGTTTTGTAAGTTTATCCGATGTTTTAAAAGTTAACCAATTCAAACAGCTTCTTGATCTGTGCGTCAACCAAAATATACTGGTTTGCATGTATAAAGGTTCTCCCGCGTCTGAGATGAGGGACCCGCCATTTTCAATGTCGTGTAAAAAGTCTCTGAGTGGCGTATTTCAGCCACTGAAAAAGTTAATATGTTATGTAGCTTGATTGATTTGCAAGATTGCAGAGTTAAGAGTGACGCTACTAGATAGTTCAAGAAATTTTGATGATTAATTCAGATGTAAATCAGCGCCTTCCAATTTTTTTATATGAATAATAAAGCAAATCAGTGATTCGTTAAGGCGAGGTAGAAAATTGTATACATAGTGTATATTTATTTCCTCTGTATGTTTTTTTTTGGTAAGAATCGCTGACTGTGCGTCAGCCTCATCCAACATTTTAAAACTATATTCTATCTTACTTGTTAACTAAAATGGCAAAGCACAAATCGTTCAAGCCACACTCGGGGAAGATTTTTTTTCCTTTTTGCGTTCTCCCCGAGTGTGGCTTGAACGATTTTTGGTTTGCCACTTTAGTTAACAAGTAAGTTAGAATATAGTTTTAAAATGTTTGATGAGGCTGACGCACAGTCAGCGATTCTTACCAAAAAAAAACATACAGAGAAAATAAATTCACACTATGTATACAATTTTCTACCTCGCCTCCAACGGATCACTGATTTGCTTTATTATTCATAAAATTTTGATGATATTTTGGCTTCTTTTGCTCTATGATAAGCTTCAAATTATTCAATTTGTTTAGCGACATCAGTTACAGGATGAATTTCATCATAAGTATTATTCATTTTCATATTTATTGAGTATACAATTACAAAAAAAATTTATGAGCTTCTAATGATTAATGTAAGCATATATTAAGCCAGACCAAAAGGGACTAGGTTTTCTAGAACAATAGATGATGATTTGTTAGGCCCGCACATCAAGATGAAGGGTGAATTCGACTAACAAATAAATTTCTTCTATTTGTTGGGAACCAGACGTTGACTCCAGAGTCTTATTTTGCTCACACTCAGTATATGCTTTCAAAAGTGTCGTCAGCTCGACGCTATGGTGTCGAATTACCGTCAAGATGTGTAAGTAGCGTAGGTGGTGGATATGAGTGTGAAATACGCGACCGCCCTAAGAATACTTATCTACTACACTTAATACGTTTGTGGTCTGCTATCGTATGTCCTTGTCAAGTATTTGTAGTCAGTAAGAATGCTTTAAAGTTATTTAAATCAATTATATGCTATTAATTTAATGAGTTTAAATAAATTCTACAAAGTATAATTTTTACCAAATACAAAATAAACATCAAATATAAAAATGGATAAAGGCTTTGGATTCGTGGGTACAATTATTATTCCTTAACGTTAGTCGCTGTTTACAATGATAACAGATAAACCTACTTAAGAACGCTGGTTCAACCGCTGCTCGCACTTACGCAGTTGCAAGCTCATTCGTAGATGATCGTGGCACCTACTCTTAAATCACACAGAAAACCCATAGCTTGATAATTGGTAGGCTGAAAATTGGTCGTTTACTTCGGAAAACTCTTCATGACGGTCCTTCCGCGTGTACTGCTCCTCTGACGTTTACTTTTAGAGCACAGGATCGGTTCGCTCACACAAGATCCAGTAATACTACTTACAATTCCCGAGTTAAGACTAACGTGTTGAATTTATTATCTCTGACTGTGCTTCACACACTGACTAAATGCGGCTCGAGAGATTTCGAAAGGCCAACTCTTATATAAACAGGTCGCGACTAAACTCTCAAATCTCCGCAGCTACTTAGAGTTTTTTTGGCTGAAAAGTAAAGGCAAAGGATGTTACGATGAAGAAGCTTTTATACCCTCGCTATTAAGGAGGGAGAGTCGAGTTGGTATTCGATCTAATAATCAACGCGATCCAATGATTACCTAGTTCCATACAACGCCCGATGGTTATGATTACTGACCACTTGTACCTCTAGCCCGTACTGATTTCAAAAGGATGTGTAAAAACATTTATCAGCAGAATCTATTGCAAATCGTATAAATCTTAAGGTTTTGGGGCAGCGGTTCTACAAACTATGTCGTAATGCTGATCGCTCGCAATCTTACTTTAGTAGGTACGAAGTCGATAATACAAATTTTGGAATATACTCACTCATACACTTATACAAACATATCTACATGACTAATGTACTTGGAGACATGACACAGGATAAAACAGTATTAAAGATAACAGAGGATTACACAGCTCCACAAAAAAGAAAATAAAAAAATTACCCATGACACCTGACCTATGTTGCTACATGTATTTGATTACGCTAAAACTAAATCTGACATCCAAATTGACCCATCACGTCCAGTTTGTTGTCTTACCTCAAAAAACTAGGTAATAATCAAAAAACTTGAAACATAAAAGGTAAAAACATTACCCATGACATCTGACCTATGTAATTATATGAAATCGACCACGCTTAAACTAAATCTGACATCTCAGTCTACTTATATTTTTAGTTCCTTTTTATACATTGTCTAACCTCTAAAATTGGAAAAAACATATTAAAAGTTACGAACAAAAACTTTAATCCAGATATAAGACTTAGTAAATAAAACTATTTTACTGTAAATAAGCACCTTGGAGAGTATGAGGTAAGGGGATACACTGTAAACAAGCATTCTGAAGAGTGTAACGCAAGAGGACTTACTATAAACAAGCATCCCAAAGGGAAGAAAAACCTGCTACGTCCTCGTCATTGTTCTTGGGTATAGCTGAATGTAAGCAGCTGCATACCTGAAATGTTGTAAGTATTAATCATATTAAAGTGTAAGGTAATAGATTAATAAAATTAGAATTAACTCAATTTAAGAAATAACTTTTCCATTTTATGATAGGAAAAATAAAAAGTTTTAGTGCAAATAAAATTTTTGACTGATAATAGCTATTAGAGTACTTAGAAACATGATTCAACATTATAGACCCGTTAAATAAGTTTATAAAAAAACCTTAGATCAGGGAGGCTAAGCAACCCTTGGATTTCAATTAAGAATTGTGAAAAGCATATACAAGAATGGTACCGGTGAATAGGTCATTTGTTTACTTTTTTTTGCAGATTGACGTTGATTTAGGTACGTTTTTCAAAGCTCGATAAAAATCTTGACATTATACGTTATTCTAAAGATAGAAATTATTTATATCATCGTCAATGACATACAGTAACACTACTCATACATCATGGCCCATCTCTATCTTGACTTAATTCCCTTCAATTTTATCATTTTTGGTTCAGTTTTTAGGTATGGAGAGAGACTGGAGGTAATGTATCAATTTAGACGCAATATTTGCTTTAAGCGTGATCAAGTATAAATTTTTTCATAGTTTAGGTCTTACAGCTGATTTTTTTCTTTTTTTCAAGTTTTGTCATCTTTTATTTGTTTTTTAAGGTGAGAAAACAAACTGGACATAATGGGTCGATTTGGATGTCTGATTCAGTTTTAGCGTGGTCGATTACATATAGTTACATTTTTGAAGTCTTATGGGTAATTTATTCACCCTATATTTGTTAAGTTTTGTCATTTTTAGCTTGTTTTTTGAGATTAGAAAACATACTAAACGTGATGGGCTGATTTTGATGTTAAATTCATTTTCAGCGTCGTCTATTACATATGATTACATAGGTCAGGTGTCCTGGGTAATTATTTCTTTGTTTTTGTGAAGCTGTGTCATGAATGGGTAGAAGCCCCAAAGAAGGTATGTAACAGTATAGTTTTATGCTTTTTCCTTTGTATTTTTCCGTGGCGAAAGGGGGAGGGTGGAGCTAATTCACCTTTGATCACAGTAATATCCACAATTTTTCCACTTTTTTGCGAGCGTGAAGTATCAGCTGGAGACTGTAGCAGAGCCGGGGAGGAGTGGCAAGCAATATAAATTAACGATAAAGTTGAAACATTACTAAACATGCCTTATAATATCTACAGACATTATTAAAAACTTTTTTTCTAACTTCTATTTAATTTGAGATTCGCGTGACATTTGTTAAGAGTGCAGTAAAATTTATTTGATCATCTTATAGATAGCAAAATGCAATAACGTAAACTTGGTTTATTCAAAATTTTATAATAAAAAGCGTAGTAAAAAAACACTGTAAATATAGACCTAAATAATATATAACTTAATATTGGAATTCTATATTTGAGATATATTGCAATCAAAAATGAATGTTCTAAATGAAATTCATGTAGTGCATCTCTCTATTTTCTAAATAGGTCGTGCGGGTTCGTCAAAAATCTAAAGAGCCTGTGGAGAAGTGGCTTTGGCTCCAATTGGTAGTTTTTTATTATGTTAGATCATGGTAGAGACTAACAAGGGTTATTTATAAGAATAAGAAGCAGTTAAAGTGTTCTTAGCTGCAATCAGTCGTTCTAAGCCGTGTTCAACAGTGTTAAAGTGTTGATGGGCTTATCAGGTTATTGATTGAGGGGCGGCGGTGGGGGGGGGGGCTAAGGACGGGTGTTGGTGGTAATGGGCAGACGGAGAGGGGTGGTAAAAGCCTTTCCTACATTGCCGTTTTTTAGGCACGAAGCATTCGAAAGACACGAAACAATTACAGAAAGAGTTAGATAAATATGATACACAAAATATATCGAAAGTGATAGTCAATTCAAAGTAAATCTAAATTTTTCGAAATATAGAAGGGATGGAGACATCTATTTCGATTGAAATTGGATAGATTGTACGTTTTTGACAAGTATATAGACTTAGGAAAGTGGTTTACAACAAAATATAGCTTTTTGTGGCACGAAGAAAAAACGCAGGTAGAGTGCTAGAGGCAGTCAACACTGTTTGAAGCTTAAGAAAAAGAGTTACAGTAAAAAGGTCGATTTAAAGATTATTTTTCTTGCAGCTACTGATAAAATTATACAGCACAAACGGAGCAACGACTTGCGGGTAAAAAAGAAACAAAAATCAAAATGTGCAAGGAAGATTCTAAATATAATGTTGTGTTTCTAGGCAAAGATCAAGGATATCTATGAAAATGGGAGGCGGTAACGGTAGGAATATATTTTGGGATGGAAATGGAAAGACGGAAGACAAAAATAGAAGACAGATTATTAAAAATCATGTTGGGCTTAAATGCAAATATACCACGATACATAGAATACATGGAGGTGGAAATAGTTAGCCTAAGAATAGACGTAAGGAAAAGGGCAGAAGTTTCCTGTTTGCACATAACAATAGTGGACAACAGCAGGTGAAACAATAAACACAATTTTACTGAAGGAAGTCAGGCTTTGAACAATCTGGAAATTCACTAAAGTATATAGTAATTTACAACTGTATTATCCGTTAAATATTAAAAAAATAGAAGAAAGGTGGAGAGAAGAAAAAAGCAAAAAGGAAAACATGTAGGCATGTTTAAAAGAGCAATCATGTTAGTTAAAATATAAGAATATAGGGAGGTCGAACGAAAGAGGGCTTTGAGTAATAGACTGTATTATCCACAATACAAACAAGCATGGAGCACATATTTCTATAAAATGAGAAAAGAAAGCAAATATAGGAGTCAGAAATATAGGAATAGTACATAATTAAAAGATATGCAGGCAGAATAACTACTTTATAAATCTAAATATGTCGATGTAAAAAGAAATTTTAGCACGCATAACATCATAAGAAATCTTGTAACAGTTACGTATCATATTCCACTGTAAATACAATTAGTTATAATGAAAGAGGATAATAATTTTTCATGTTTATAATACAAGAATATAGACTGCAAGAAGATGTTAAATATTCATTTAAGTTGAAAAAATAAAGCAATAAACCATTTTTATACGCACATATTCAAAAAGAAATTCGGAATGATATCTTATTATAAAATTGTTAGTTCAAATTGACACGCGCCTCAACGGTGGCACGACCGCTGCTGGAGTGTAAGGGGCCCGTGAGGGCTGCACTCTGGAATATGTATGTATATGTATACATATATATGTACGATAACTGGCAGCGCGAGAAGAAGCATCCTTTTGCAGCACTAAAAGTTTGCGAGAACTTTAACAAGCTTTACGTCTTTCTTCTCTTTTACAGTAAAACTCACGGACTACAATCCTAATTACAGTCTCATTCTATACATAAAATCTGAATTCAATGAAGAGTGACAGAAAAATCGGTGCAATTGAGCCGGATTCAAGGAACACCTTTTAGAGGCGGAAGCCGCACCCAAAGTCAGTCACAGGAGGATTGCAAACACGATCATGTTAGTATAAACATGCAGCGGCAAACTTCGCACGAGAATGGCTGTTTCATCATGTGCGCATATTCTTAAGAGTAAGAGTTTGATATTGCACAGTTCATACTGTAAACGCTAATTGGTAAATTTCGACGTTAGAATTGGTAAATTTTTCTGTTACACATTACAACAGACTGAATCTTTAAAATTATTTTTCGAAAATTGTAAAACCACAAATTTACTATTTTCAAAGTGTTACTCGGTCTCGCGTCCTTTGTGAATAAGTAGTTCTAATAATTTACAAATTTAAAGCAGTAAATTCAGAAAAATTTAAATTGTGAAGTGATATTTGAGAGAATTACTAATTTTAAACTAGTTAAAAAGGTTGGGATAAAAGATTTCAATTCTAAAAAAAATAATCATGAAATCTTACCATTCTCAAAATAAGAGAATGTAAAACATATATTTTTCAATTTTTTCTTGATTTAATACCATTCAAAAGACTAATATTACAATTTTGCACTTTTAAATTACTCAAACCTTTACTTTAAATCTGTTCTAAGTCTATAAATCCGAACCCCATGATAAATTTTTTTGCATGGCATGACACCTTCATCTGTAAGCATCCAAATATCATACACAAATGCCAGGCTTGAACCTCAACACATATCATCAGGTTACACATGTATAATGTTGGTACTATCCAAACAAAGTCTAAGACGATTTTAAAAAAACTTTTAGAGCACCAGGCTAATACGAATAGAAGGTAACGCGTCTCGTTTTATGTGGTAGATAAAAAAAGCATGCGCTACGAGACCTAGGTTTCCAAGGCTTAGCGTCGATTGTTTTCAAAAATATACATAACATGCACGTATAACATACGACACTCGAACATGGAGGTGCAAACAAAATAATTTTTTTTCAAGATATGAATGTATATACTTACATCTGAAAGAAAAAGCATAATTCTTGATTATTCTTCTTGTTTCATAGGCTGGACACTCCTATTTCTCTGGCGTTTAATATACAGACATGTACTTTAAGCACTCATACACGCTGTGCCTTGACAGACAAACGTTTGCTGCTATAAAATCAGTATGGTTAGAGTATTGTAATTTGCACTTTTCGAACAAGTAGTTTTATAAATTTACCAATTCTAAAAATGTGAAATTCCTACGACACTTATATAATTTGTAGATATTAATTTTTACATATTTAAAAATGGTATACTTTCGTTTTTACTTTTTTGATAATAAGAAACTTCTACTTAGATGGTTTTAATAATTAAAAAAAATGTAATTTTTAGATGCTACTGTTTCTAAATATTAATCTGCTTTGTTTGACTAGTTTCAAAAAAATAATCATTAAAAAATAGTATCTTTACCTAATTTACTAATTTAAAAATAGTCACATTACAAATGCACGAATCCTAACGTAAAAAATTACCAATTAGCATTTTCAGTGTATGGTACGTAAGCTGAGCACATGACCACGGGCTGGTCAATTTATTCTAAGAACGTGTAAACGGCATAGCGAGCATCATGCTCCCTGCCCCGTAGGCTGCTCGCTAGATCAAGCCAGCAGGCTCTGTCATGCTTAGAGGAATACCTACGCTGAGGAATAGCAATTGCCATGGTACTCATGCAACTACGTCGCAGACTACGTTAAACTTCAAAGCGCAGCAATATTCTATTTGAGGCCATGGTCGCGGTCAGGCCTTTTCCACCTCGCACTGAGATAGATACCGCTTGCTCGGAGCTGCACGACCATTCCTTGCCGATCGTACTACTATTTTACGTCTGCAGATCGAACGTCAAACCTGATTACTAATGTTCCAGGGAAAATTCATATTGGACAGCTCTCCTTGTGACTCCAAAAGCAATGGCTGTAGTGATCACACTCTCCGTGCTCGATGTAAGCAGCATCCGAGACGGGGCGTGTAGCCTTGGGACTGTCAGCGTACGGCTTAAACTCTTGAGATCCTTCAATGCAAGAATTCGAATTTACGGTGCAAAGAATAATCTAAACCAACCTCATATGACGGGTGGCAGCTCTGATGGTGGAGAAACGACCACGCAGTCCTGCAATGCCCGCTTGCTACCGATTGATATCCAGAGATTCTAGGGCAAACAAGAGGATTGGAAAGCGTTCTGGGATTTGTTGCGAGCACTGGTGCACGAGAACAAACATCAGACCAATAGCCAGCGCCTGTTTTACTAAAAATCACGTACAGAGCGAAGCTAAGGTGGCCCTGGATGCCGTGCTAATCCTCGAGTCCAGCTGTAAGACAGCCTGTGGGCGGCTTTAGGATCGTTTTGAGCATCGCCGCTCACTCGTCCAGGGCTATATCACTGTGCTTTGTAACCTTAAGCCACATCGGAATTAGTCAGTTCCGCATATTTTCTTGATGAGGCTGTAATTTTAATTACTCCTATCTAAGCAAGACTTCAGCAAGATCTTGGCAATTAAATATTGTCGTGTCTTGATTCTTGGTCATTTATGTATTGTCTTGTCTTGATTCTGTCTGTCTTGAATTTTATCTTGGTCTTGTCACGCTTTTTCAAGGCAATACAAGACAAAAATAAGATTTTCTCAAGTCTGGTGACAGCCCTACTTGGCACGCCGCACAGTGGAACAAAATAAGCAAATTTTTCTCAAATAACATAGCTCCCGACAGGAAACTCATATGTTTATGTTTATTTTTCTTATTTTAAATGTTTTAAATCGTAGATCAAGGGAAAATTGGTCCAAAGTTATGATACGGTACTAGAGGGGCAGTAAAAATCCCCCAAAGTGTTCCAAAATTAAGAAAAAGAACTTTATTTTTCGCATAAAATTTATATTTCTGCCGCTATCTTGAATCTTATAAAATTTATACGTCTTATTTCTAGAGATACTGCACTTCAAGGGATCATTTTATTATGTTTCTGGTAAAAAATATAAATTGTATGCGAAAATTAATGGTTTTTCACATTTTCGGCACTGGTTTTTTTACATTTTGGGGTACTTTGGGGGACTTTTACTGCCCCCCTAGTTCTGTATCAAAACCTTGGACCAATTTCCCCTTAATCTACGATTTAAAACCTTCAAAATGAAAAAAAACATCAACGTACGAGTTTCCTGTCGGGAGCTATCTTATTTGAGAAAAATTTTCCCATTTCGTCCCACTGTGCGCCGCTGGAGGCCGCAAGTTCAAGTGTGTTTGGCCCAGATGGCAAACGCACAGCTCGATTTACTGTCAAGGCTCGCCAGCAAACCACTGTCGATGATGATGCCCCAAAAAATACTTTGATGACCCATTGCCTGTGACGAATCGGGTTGACCTCCCTAGCCACTCCTTTACTCTGCAGCACTAGTCTTTTCTGGCGTGACCTTCCGCTAACTGATCCGTCGTTCGACTCACCTAGCGAGATCGACATTCTGTTGAGAGCGGACATTTATGCCAACCTTTTCCAGCCAGGGTACATCCATTTTGGACAGATTACAGCGTAGTGCAGCATCTTTGGCCATGTTCTAACCGGCCGTGCTCTCAGTCTCGCGCGCTCTACAGGCGTCTCTTACGCCACCATGGAGGACAGTTCCGAACCACCTTAGCATAGTCTCCTAGTCTTTTCATTTTCATGCTTTAAGGGTTCTGGAAGTATTCAAAATTTATTGACGAGTACCGAGCCCTAGGCCCTATGCGACCGTTAACGGTTGCCCAGCTATCTGACTCGGCAGGTCCAGTTCACTACATTCCACAGCATGAGATTCAGAAGAACGGGGACCATACCTGGAAGCCGCTAGTCATTTCTAATGCCTTAAGAATCACCTCTAGCTGTTATAACCTCAACGATGTCATACATTCGGGCTAACGATGCCAGTTAGCGCTGCCCTGCGTCCGTCTACGGTGGCAGAGACACCAGATGTTCGAATGGTTTCCGACTTATTATTTATAACGCTTACACACCTCTACAAACTTAGAAAAAGGGTAATCTTAATAGCTCTTCCTCTTGAATGGACCTGCCAAAATGTCACTTAATAATCATTTGGTAGCAGAGCGTGGTTTCTAGGACCGCCATGTCACGAAACCAACTCTTGCATCGTCTTACTAATTTGTCATACTCCAGTTTAAAGAGCGGTTTTCTCGGAAATACAATTGTGTTGTCCACTATATTAATTCTTTGTTTTGTTTTCGAGCGAAATTTGGCATGTATTTTAATGTCTGGCTTTGCTTATCGCACAAGCATGCACGTGAATATTTATTTGAGGATCACTTTGCCGTCTTGTCCTATCAATTTTCGTAGCCCGTTCGTTGTTTTGCTGTTTGTTGTGGTATCGTGGATTGAACTACACTTACCTACCCACACTCATATTAATGTCGAGTTTGTGTAACTTTGAGGTCGCATGACACTACACGCATTCAAACGTTTGTTGCATGCTGCGAGTCTAATCTTTATTTTGTTTTTATCGTTTCCGCAAGAACTTCTATTTATCGCGGTAACGTAGCTTTAGTCCACTTCCTATACACATGTACAAGTCTCTTAATCGTGAGTTCATTGTTATTTGATAAGCCACTTCGTGGTTTAGTAGCTTCAGTCCACTACCCGCACACACACATTATCTCGTTTTACTGTGTAAAGGTAGTGCAGATTCGTCTACTATCCTAACACATGCTCATTCTTTGGTTGTTACTATCATAAGTCGTTTTTTCGTTGTGTTGCAGCAATTCAGTTTCATACTACTACTTACACACTAACACCAACGTACTGCTCATTCCTTTACTCTCTTTCTATTTGGCTGTGCTGCGGCAATGCGTATTCTTTCTTCTACCATCACACCTACACAGAATACCGGAGTATTTATGGAGCTTTGTGTTGGCTTAAGTGCTTTTACCCACATTGATTGTGCGCTGCGGGTCACGATTACATTGGTTTTTCGATAGTAGCTCATTCCGCTGTGTGCTGCTGTCGCATAGTTTTTCCTCTTGTGGGAAAACCTACACAAGCTATTTTATACATGTGTAGTTTAGATCTGCATAGGCACTGCAGGTAAATGAGCGTTCATAGTGTGCTATGAATCACTTTTTCTTCGATTTTATTAGTTTTGGTGTCAATTTTTTGCGTGTTGCAGCTTCCGACTGTTGCTTGCAAACTTACATTCATTTGTTGCTTATTTGCTCAAACCTTTGCATATTTGTGCCATAATTTGTTTTGTTATGCAATCGTAGTGCAGATTCAGTTTATTACTTACGCACCTACATGAACTTATCACGTTTGTGTAGCCCTGTAATCTTAAACAAACTTCGCAATCACTAGTTGCTTGCTACGAATTACTTTTGCGTTTTCTATTGACTTTATATTCATTTACTTTGCTGTATCGCATCAGTTTAGTTTGAAATCTTGCTTGCATACCAAACACAAACTAACAGAAATTTCATGTGTTTGATCGTATACTATAACGGTACAGTTAATAAGGGTATCAAAACTTGGTCCCGCACAAGCATAAATCAGATAATTATTTTAATTTTTTCTGCAATTAGATTGCTAATCTTCTGCAATATTTATAGTTCGTGGTCGTCTGATCTATAACATCCGCATTATCTCAGTGACAACTGCTTGATTTCCTTTTTTTTGGATATTGTATTAACCATGATTTCCGTTTAGCAAATTATTTGAACAAGTGGCTCATCGGAAAATCCATGAATTTAAAGCTACAGCTCATCATGTTGATGAGTGTTGTGTTATTTCCTGTTACCCTGGATTTACATATGCAGCCTAACTGTTCAACTATTATCCCCTGGTTTTAAAAGACTTCCTGTGAAGTTCTAGCTTTTTACGTAGTTTTTTGGTAAAAAATTATCGTTTATTTTGTAACTTTAAATCAGCCAAAATCATCCTTAATACTTTCTATTAGAATGTTACAACTTAGTACGTGTATGAAATAATAAAGTTTATTTCTTTACGATATTGATCGACATTGCAATAAATTCAGATAGAACAATGTTTTTTTTAATTTCGCATAATAAAGTCGTTTCACCGAAATCACCAGGATAGTTAAAAGTGCAAACGGATCTCATTTCGGTCAATAATCGCGTAAAAAAAGTCCGTGGCGATAATCAGTTTATATTCAAAATTTACTGCTCACCATTTACAATCTGATGCTGGAATCCAAATTACTGCACATTCAGCTTAATCGAATACTACACACAGCACTACACAGTTTTTACGACTACGATATCCGAGCTGCAAGCATACTGACTTGATCGTGGGTAGTGATGAGAGTGTCCTTGTCAGTTAGTCCTCTCTGCTTCCCGAGTGCAGATCCTCTCTGGCACGCCATGGCACGCTACACACGTATCCCGGTCTCTAACGCATACGAAGGTCACGCCGATCCTCGAAGGCCACGCACAGCGCTTCCACGCATACAGCACTGATTCCAAGGCTCACATAACTACCTGCTCAGTTCCAGAACTTTCTAACTTTGAACAACGATCACACCAACACACTGACATCGATCAAGCATTATACAATGCTTCCGACAACTAAATGTCAATGGCCCAAACACACCGCCTGACACAATCAAATTGAATATTTGCATCGTAATGACATCATAAAAATACCCCGGCCACTATGCAGACGGTCATAGATAAATAACATATCAACTCGTTTTACGGCCAATATAAGTGTAAACTCATTATAATAACGAATGCATGTTTAAAATTTATATTACACACGCAATGATTAATATAGGTAGCCCAAATACAACCACAGAAAATATTATTCATCTAGATCATTAACGTCTGGCTCCCAAAAATTACCGCCCGCCTAGCCAAGTCAGCAGGTCTTTTCAGAAAAGTCATGGTAAAAGTAACTAAATCAGCTTGCTAAGAGGTCTGATCGACTGAAAAGGGGCCGTTTTAATTATTGCTACCCTAGACAACCCATGTTTTCCGGGATGCCACGCAGCTACTCGCCTTAAAAGCCAGCCAGTCAGTAGCAACAACAGACCCTTAATAATGACCACGTCTTCGGCTAGAAGGCGATGATCTGGCTGAGCCATTCAGCGCGCTGCTGCATTTAAGATAAGACCTCTTGCTTCCATCTGGCCCACAAATACTTGATCAACTGCATGACCATCAACCATCTAGAATAAACAGATAAATTTTGATTAGGATTCTCACGTGGCTTAGGAACAGCTAACATAGGGGCACTAATCAAAAAATGACCTCTAATAAGGGAAATCACCTTTGCCGAATCTGAATCTGGGATTTTAAGGGCCAAGAATTAAAGAAAGCTCTGATTTGGTAGACAACAGTAGTAAGATTCGCAAACGTTGATTTTATCTCACCTATCATCTGTCTAAGATGTTGCTTGACAGATTTCACCCTTGACCCCTGGAACCACAAAAGTTCGATGCTCTTGGCGGAATAAACTTCCAAGACACCCTGTGAGAAACTAAATCCTCAGCAACCACTAGACTAATTAAAAATGCCTGGGAAAAAATCGATATATTTTTTTAGCTGCACCCACAAAATTAGTCCCATCATCTGAAAATGTATCGCTAGGCAGACCTCTCACCGAAACAAATCTTCGATAAGCAGCAAAAAACGCTACAGTGGTGAGATCTGAGAACACATTGACGAAGATTGACTTTGTTAGCATACACACAAACCCAGATGAATAGCCTTCATGGCCTTTTACCTCATTCAGGAGCTGATTTAACCAAGACTCGATCAGCATAATCAACACTTAGGCAAAAGAGTGGATAAGCAAGACGGGTTATCTCGGCAGGTAAGGGGTTAATCTGATGCTCTATGGTTATGGCATTAGACCGCACGCAACGATTATAGCAATGAACGACTTTACGAATAAAATTTCGCCTACGAACAATCAAATATCGTCTGATCAAAAGACTCTGGATCGATGCGGCCCCTCCATGCAAACAAAATAATCATGTTTCACCTGTAGCTTGGTCATTGATATTTTCGAAAACAGAATAAACATGTACGTTTTACTGGTGGATAGAAAAGAGTTTCGTAACCGGCCCTTGACACGCAATAATCCATCGTGATCCACATAAGGAAGGAGACGTCAAAGAAAGCTTTGCAGAGACAATGTTGTATGCATCCCTAACCTCACCAGCTCTAAGGCAAAAAATACAGACTAAACTTACCAAAGTATCACTACACGACCTTTTTCTCTCTTGACAGCCGTCAAACAAGAGCTTAGTTTCCTGAGAAGCCTTACCCGGTTAATCCACCCCAAAACCTTACTGACAGCACCTACGCATCTTTTCCAGGTTCAGATATTCTCTAGTTAATCCAACAGATCTATCGCTGCTGCGACTGTAATAACATGACAAGCTTCCTTGCGCATCTCCAAGCTAGTAAAACCAGTCATATAAAATTGTGACTTCGGCCATTCAGCCTCATCGCATCGCTACCATACTGGACCATGCCACAAAAGCATTCGATCTTTCATCGACAATGGACTCTGACCTCGAGTTGCCCGATCAGCGTGATTGTCAAACATCTTGACGTGAAATCACGTAGCATGAGGTTACTTAAAAAGGATATCACTGACACGGTTATCTACAAATGACTTCCAACGCGAAGGATAAGACTAAAGCTAAGCCAAAACCACCTGAGAATCAGACCAATGCACCACCTTACACGGCCTTCTTCTAATTATCATTACGACATTCATGATCAGTTTCGCCAAAAGAAGTGTGCCACAGAGTTCCAATCTAGAAAGACTAACGACCCTAACCGGTGCTACCTTAGACTTTGCTACCATAAAGTAAGACACACCAGAATCTGGACAGGTAACATGAACACACGCCCCACGTGCCTATCAGGATACGTACAGATATCACTTCAAGCAGACATAACTCTATACTACCTAGACACTTTGATGTCCCTCACCCCGGGAAGACCCTTAACAAATGACTTCCACTCTCGTACAAAATGATCTGGAATAATACCAACCCACCTCAAACCTAGCAACCAGAGCTACTGAAAAATCCGTTCGGCTACAGCAATAAACGGCGTGAACCAGCTTATTGGATCAAACAAGTGAGTTATGTTTGATAAAATCTGTCTCATCAAAATAACAGAATTTGGCAAATGCAATAGACAAAACGAAAAAACGTCCGTATCAGGCAGCCATGTAAGCCCTAGTGTGTAGACACTTTCTGATAATTTATTCTTACAACATTCTCTCTCTTACTCTTTCTGCACCCTGTGAAGTCGGCTTCTCACTATGGGAGGCCTATTCTATATGGAGTCCTGATGTATAGAGTCTCCTGCGATAAAAAAATATAGACATAGACATATGAAGCCGTTTGCCATGCTTCAGCTCCTGCAGGAAAACAGCCTCCCTCATCCTTGGCCAACTGAAGCAAACCCGAGCTTGCCAAAAAGGGTGCCCATGCCATCACGTAAGTAATAGTGGAGACACAATCATTTTTTAACGAAGAAAAGTCTTCGAACCAAACTATACGCTGCTAATCTTTATCCTTAGGGCTCATTAAAAATTATCATACATTTTAACAATATCACATGTAAACACAAAACACCAACGTATTAGAATACATCTGAACCCGACTGCAGCTTAGGTCCTGTGTAGAGAATAGAATTCAAAGAAATTCCCTGTATACCTGACTACTACGCATTACACACGACTCTGAGCCTTTTACTGCTGTAATTCTTAAACACCAGATGATAATACAAATAATAACTATTCGTATTCGGTAGTTGATCCGTATGAACCTTTTTCATGCGACCCATGGCCTCATACTCACGAATAAACTCACGGTATAATTTACCCAGAGCACAGTCACGCTTGAGACGACGTCTATTGCTACGTGTGTCACCAAATCCTGGCGGCGATGCAAATGGCAAGCGGAACACGTAGCATCCCTCTGCATCTCTCGATTGTGTGTCGTCAAAATGCTGCAGACAATTCTGCTCCTGCTCGGTCAGCTGGCAATCTACCAAAACCTACTCCAGCTCTTTAAACGAAGTGAGCGTCTCCGTTAAGCCTTGATCAACTGAGGTACCGGCAACCAGTGCTGAATCCGGGGGGTCATCTTCACCAATAACCCAATAACGTCCACCCAAACTCCGTGTGGACTGCCACCAGCCACCTAGCCACTCAAGTACCCAATCCCTCTCTGATGACCATAGCATAGACTCGTGCTCCAAGCACGTGGTCTATTCATTTGGGGATTCCATAGCTCGGGTCAGCCGGCGGAATATCGACCAATCGATCCGATTCGGCTGATAAGACCGAAGAGCGAGGCAGCAGCGATGTCATATGCTATAAGACCAGAGCTGTAACCGGTAAAGAAAACTTAATACCTCATTAAGATTCTATACGGAATGAGACTATTTGTTTGGATATAATTTCAACAGACGAACTTACGCCATCCAAGGCAACATGACTTGGTCGGCACCGCAGAGACAACAATTTGACCAAGTGCTCCGACACAATAGACTCCTCGGTGCCCGTGTCCAGTACGGTACGGACCGTGAGTCGAAGTTTTCTATGCATGAGTGTCACGCAAGCAGTTGTCAACAGGACTTTTTGTCCTATGCTGCTCAGATCTACGACCGATGCAACATAACACACCGCCTTTAAACTCACGCCAGCAGACACACTAGTCAAACTCGAAGAAGCCTGACCAGCCTTAGACCCAACCTTAGGTACTCCATAAAGCTTGGTGTAGTGTCTAACACCGGTTACTTGAGAGCCACTTCTACTTAAACAGTCCGAAGCCTGATGCTCAGACGCCAAGCAATTGAAGCCCAATCCCTGTGTCCTTACATGATCTTGTTTGACCCTGTGAGAAAGTGCCTTGAATCATGCACACTTCCCAAGCCCGTGAGAAGCCATGCGTGAGAAACAATTCTCTGCTCTCGCTCCGTCTGACAAACTCAACGCAAGATGAATCACGGTTCTCTGAAACCCTCAAGACTGACCCCCAGAGGACCTGCTAGAGCCCCTGGCATCTTGCTGACCCTGCACGCTGATCCTTGGAAAAGCTCTTCTCTGACCCCATCTAATCAAGAGTGCGTATCCGGTCAATCAGAAAGCTAAGAAGTTGCTAAAAAGATGGAAAATCAGTATCAATAGACTTAGCATGACTGGTGCAATCTAAACTTGCCATTTTAAACAGTTTTGACATTATGTAAAATACTCAAAAGATGTTCCGATGTTCCACGGGTCTCCCAAGCTCCCTAGAGATGCTGATAGATTGCTTGGTCGTGCTGATAAGCACGTTAAGATGCTTCGAGGTCTCCTTGCCAACCTCACATGCCTATATTGAAGTGCGTGCAAAGCACCTCCCACAGCTGCTTGAAATTGGCTCCGATGATCATCAGACCCAGAACTTCTCGCCCCGCTTCTCCCTTTGAGCAGTTGGCCAGATGCTGCATTTTTACGACGCTGGCTATGGACGGATATTTCAGCACAAACGCTTCAAACTAATCCCGGGATACCTCCGAGCGGGCACCATCAAACTTAGGCAATCTGATGCGCTCCAAGCGTCTGCTGAGCGGCCGTCGGCACGGGCATAAAAAGCCGCGTCTCCTGTGAGACTGGCAACATCTGCTCCGTCAGCCAGATCTGAGAGTCCAGTAAGTGCTCCTTCCCACTCGCAAACGGCTCCGGCTAAAAGTACAGGCTTTCCTTCAGCACATCAGCAGACTCATTCGTTGTCTTATCCTTGTTGGTGTACTGCGTGATATCAGCCAGCAGTTCTAATGCACGTACCTGCTGTGCTGACATCTTAACAACCTTGGGCACCATGACAGAACACAACGAAATCACTTTGCGATGCAAGAGAAGAAGTAGGGGAACAAAAAAAGAGATAAGATGGTTGCTTCGGCCCTCGACGCATCGTCAGCACCACGCTGTCTTGGCCTGTCCGACCTGGCCAACCTCCTTGTTTCTTCGTCAATGCGCATCCCTAAACCATCTGGCTCGAGGAACAAAAAATTATGGCGGAGCCGTTTCACCAAATTTATCAGGATGGTTGGGAGTGCACAAGGATCTTATTTTGGTTCGATAGGTGCATGAAACAAGTTCGTGGCTATAATTAATACATATGTGAAATTTCCTGCTGGCCATTCACAATCTGATGCTGAAATCCAAATTCCTGCACATTCAGTTTATTCGACTAATACGACGATACTGCACAGTCTTACCGACCACTATATCCAAGCTCCAAGCATACTTACTTGATTGCGGGCTGT
This sequence comes from Copidosoma aretas, assembly GCA_030522625.1. NCBI lineage: Eukaryota > Metazoa > Arthropoda > Insecta > Hymenoptera > Encyrtidae > Copidosoma > Copidosoma aretas. Next base: position 20,959 of record JAPYYV010002866.1, read on the forward strand.
AACAAGAGTGTCTTTGTCGGCAAGTCCTCTATGCTTCCCGAGCGCAGAGCCTATCCGGCACGCCACATACATATCCCGCTCTCTAACGCATTTCAAGGAAATGGTAATCTTAGAGAGCCACGGGCAGCTTTAACACGCATACATCACTCTCTACTAGGCGAACATACTTATCTGCTGAGACCTAAAATTTCTGAACACAGAATGAAGGTCTCACCAACACACTTACATCGATCGAGCATCAGACGATGGTTCCGACAACTTAATGTCAGCAGCCCAAACACAATATTTAGATGATGACGATTGGTTGAAAAATCAGATGATGATGTCGTCCTGTGAGCAAAACAATTGTTAATGTCATATTTTGTTCTCAATTTTTTGCTTTGGTTTAAATTTGAAAAACTATTCAATGGCACTCTGTGAGAGTAAAAAGTCTTATTTTTCTCAAAATAAGATAGCTCCCGACTGTATATTCCGATTCTGATGATTATTTTTTTATTTTTGAGGTTTTGAATATTACAATAACAGAAAAGTGGTCCGAAGTGATCCTTTGGCTTTGGGGGGTAGAAAACCCCCCAAACTTGCCCCGAAATGACAAAAAAACTAAATTTTTCACAAACGTTATTGTAATTTGTAGTAAACAAGAAAAATAAGCATGCTTTGTATTATCAAGGTCACATTTCTCAATAATAAAGACAATTCGTAGAGATCCAAGATAGTGGTGGCAATACAGCGGCCAAGATGAAAGAATTATAAACAATTTCCATTGTTTTTGTCGTATTTCGATCTTATTATCTACAACTCATTCTAGATAACGATCAAAAAAGCAGTGAACATGCAGTTAATGTATTATGGTGTAAGGTGCCATTTTCAATTCAAAATGGCGACTAACACAAAATGGGGGATCATCCCTTCTACTACAACCCCTGCAATATGGGTATCAAATAAAAGGGTTTGGTAAGTAGAATACATTTGAATGTACTGCATCAATTTCCACTCATAATGGTGACTAACACAAAATGGCGGATCATCCATTTCACTACAACTCCTGCAATATGGGTATCAAATAAAAGGGTTTGGTAAGTACAATACATTCGAATGTATCGCATCAATTTCCATTAAAAATGGCCGATCATCCGTTTCACTACGACCCCTAAAATATGGGTATCGAATGAAAGATTATGGTAAGTAGAATAGAATCATATGAGTTGCAACGTTTTGCATTCCAAATGGTATCTTGCACAAAATGACGAATCAACTATTTCACTACATTCCCTACAATGAGGTATAAAATAAAAGAATATGGTACGTCCAATGGAGTAAGATATATTAGTTTATTTTACATTATAACTAGTGGCTAGCAAAAAATTGCGGATCGTCTATTGTACTATAACACCCATAATATTAATATTAAAGAAGTTAGTATAACGAGTCAAATACTGTTACTTGCGTAAATTTATTATCGATTCAGAAGAGCGACTAATATTGTATGACGGATCAGATATAGTTATAGAATCCTCATGATTTTGGTATAAAATAGTAGAATACGACAAGCAGAATGCAGACAGTTATTAGACCTCATACCAATTGCTATAGTACAGGCTGAAACAG
>JAPYYV010002867.1:0-20144 GCA_030522625.1 Copidosoma aretas
TTGTGCGAAAAAAAAATTAAAAAATTTGGGCACTCGTTCGACGCGGACTCACCTCGGCGCCTCCCACGACTCGTTCGAGCTGCTCGCACTCGGCCGTCGTGCTCGAGTCCATCCACACGGGGGACGATGGTACCGAGAACGCCGAGGCCAGCTGTTCGTGCAGGAACTTTTCGGGGTCGAGCGCCCGCAGGACGGCCCTGCTGCCCTTGCTCCAGTAAACCGTTCCGTGCTGCTGCACAAGTGAGTTTGTTTACTTAGTTGGCAGCGATATTTCAAGGGGGTTGTTGGGAAAATTTATTTGATTGGGAAGTTTTCGAGAAAAATTACGCCGGTCAATTTCGGTGGCAAGAACACATTGACATTTGCTTCAGCGCAATTTAAGGATGCTTGTATATACAAACACGCCCTTGCACGCCTGTCGCTGCAAAATACACACTTTTGCTTCCTCGTATAGAGGAAGCTTTGTAATGATAAGAATTCAGTTTTCTTTAAAATACGTCAAAAATATTGTTTTCTCATAGAGGGCTAGCTTTGTGTCGGTCAAATGTTAAGTTTTCTTAAATACATGTCAGAGATTTTTTTATAATGGATTTAAAATTGAAATCTATCATTTAAAAAAAATGTCTGTATGCGTGGGTGAGTGTATAATATTATGTATGTATGTATGTAAGCATGTAAACAGTCATATCTCCGAACTCCTACAACCGATTGTAATGATCCAAGGCTTAAAATGTTTTTCCTCCTTAAAATCCTCATAGCGGCTCGAAAAAAGATATCCAAGTTTTCTCATGCCTTATTAAAGTTGTTAGTAAGATTTATGATAGCTAAAAAGCGGATTTTCGCTAGTTTTGGGGTGAATAAATTTTCATTCGATTTTTTTAATAGTTACATCTTAAATAGTTACAGCATGGAAATCGCTTTATTTTCAATTCCGAATCATCTTACGTTCTTTCGTTAATTTTTATTGAAAAAGACTAAGATTTTAGTGAAAAACATGACATATCTTGGGAACCTATCGATAGTTTTCGATACTCCAGGGTTTCAAATATTTGTTTTATCCTTACAGCGACTCGGAAGAAAACTCTAGTATTTTACCTTAGTATAGTTGTTTTTATAATTTTTGATTGTGAAAAACGTTTTTTTATTTTTAGAGGAAAAAAAATCCCAATTTGATTTTTCAAATAGTTTTCTTTTATACATAGAGCACCATTTTCGTTTTTATTTTAAAACATCCTTCTACATTAATTTGTTCCTTTTTTATTTACAGAATATACTGTTCAAAATTTGTTCTATTTAAACAGAATAACTCTGTTTGAAATTTAACAGACTACACACATTTTGTGTAAATTATATTTTACACGAATTTTGTGTTAAGAGTACACAAATCTTGGGTTATTTAGCCATTGTACTCATATCTTATACACAAACTTTGTGTACGAAGTACACCTATTTTGTGTACAATAGTACACAAATTTTCTGTAATTTTTACAAATAATAAGAACTACACAAAAATTTTAACTGTGTATATATGTGTATATTATATAATAAAATAACTAAATATTATGAAGACATTATTATTATATAACCTATTATTTTATTACGTTATATATGTTTACCATATTAAAAACTACTCTATTTAAGTTTCAAGTGTAAGATGAGTCTACTCACAAATCATAATCTCCTTATTTCTTACTCTGTTGTTGATCGCTCACTGATCCGTATAATACGTATCCACTCGACGAATGACTAGATCACACTGTTAATAAAACATTAGGTGAGCTGCGCAGATTACTGTGCAGTGTAGAGTGCGCAGCTCAGCTAGGTCACTGACACTGACTCACTAGTCATTCGTCATTCGTCGAGTGAACACGTATTATACGGAGCAGTGATGAGCAATCAATAACAGAGTAAGAAATTACGAGATTATATTTTGTGAGTAGACTGATCTTACACTTAAAACTTAAATAGAGTAGTTTTTATAACACATACATATATATAATGTAATTATATAATATAATAAGTAATACAAGTCACACAATAATAATGTATACATAGTAAAGTCAGTAAATTGACTACATAATTTATGCATGAGTCAAAAACGGGATATTTTGGTGTGTGAAAGAGGATTTTCAAAATTTAGTGTTTAGAATATTTCTATTATTTTTTTCTACGTTATGTGAGGTCCAAACTAGCCAAATACGTCAGACCCAGCTCTATTGTCATTTTTAGAAAACACATGTTAATTTACATGGGATTTTAAAAAACTTCAAAAAAGTATTACGTTACTGATAGATATGTCATTACCGTAATGCTACTTTTTTGGCAAAATCTGAACCCCAATAAGGAATTTTTTAACGAAATTTAGTTTGGTACATATGTATACCAAAATCCATCATACACTATAGGCACCTTATTGATAATTTGAAAAATTTTTAAGATTAATGGCATTACGGTAATTACCGCTTATTTTAGCCTGCAGAACTCTCTATATTCACGATAACAATACGACTAGCTGCATTCAAATTTCTAGTTGAAAAAATTGGTTGATATTATTGTTCGCTCTACTGCACAAAATGATCAAATCCAAACGTCAAAGAATGGACCACTTGGGCCAACTAAATTATTTGTCTCGTGCAATTCAAAAGTGTCAAAACTAGGCTTTACAAATTAAACGCCTTGTGCAGTTTCAACAAATTTTGTATCGTCCTGAATGACTAGAAAGGGTACTAGAAGGTTCAGATTATTGGAAAATACAGCTTAAAAAAATTAAAAAGTTAACACATACATATAGGCAATAAGTATAAGCTGCTTAAAATGAAATTTTTAAATGCTTCGCATTACGGTAATGACATTTTGGCCTGTTTTTCCATCCTATGACTGCGGGAAATATTTTTTCGGTTCGATTTCAAAAAGGCTATCTAAAGAAAATTAGTTTACACTGTTTGAAAAAATGTTTGGCTCAAAATAATGAAATTTGGTATTTATAAATATAGGTTTCATGAAATATCACAGTTTTTGTGAAATCATCCATATACGTTATTAAAACTACTCTGTTAAAGCTTTAAGTGTTGGAAATGATGTTACATTGGTTATCAATTATTCGTCAATATCTATTAATTTATAGTTATAAGATTTTTATGAAAAATTATTCCTATCTCGGGAATTTATCAATAGATTTTAACTATCCAGGGATTTAAATGTTAGTTTAAAAAAGGGATTTTCGATATTATTCCATCAAAAAAGTGGTAATTCATTATATCTTACAAAGCATAAAAATAACTATTATTTACCATTGCTCATCATTCTGATACACTAATTTCTAATATTTTTATTATTGAGGTAATAGGATTTTTATTAAACATCGTACCTCGAAATATATGCACGATAATTTAATAATGTTTTTGCTGAATTTTCATTACATTACGTATATTAATTTTACTAATAATTTCCAAAAAATTGTTTAATTTTTTTTAAAATAAAATAATTTTTAGTGTTTTTTTGTACTATTTGGGTGAAAAAAATATAATCTTATTTTTAAAATAATTCTATTCGAGCATAAAAATGTATTTTTCCATTTCAAATCATACTGATACGTTATTTAATTTTTTTCGTATATTAACCAAGCAAAAGAATAGTTTGAGGAAAGTTTTTGCTAATTTATTGGCAGCGGTCTTATTTATAGTGTTTAGTACGAAAATACATCATTTAAAAAAATTTTTGAGCGTGTGTGTGGGTGTAATTAGTCATATCTCAGTAACCCTATAATCGATTTCAATGATCCAGGGCTTAAATTATTTGTTTTTGTATCTTTGCGGCTTGGAAAAAAATTCTAGTATCTTACCTTAATAAAGTTGTAATAATAATTTTTGATGGTCAAACAGCGGATTTTTATATTTTTAGCGGGATAAAATTCCTATTTAATTTTTTAAATAGTTTTTTCACACAGAGCGCTAAAATATTTTTATTTTAAATTTTGATTTGTCTTCCTTCATTATTTTGTTCCTTTTTTACTAACAAAATAATAAGATTTTTGTGTCAAATTAGTTGTATCTTATGTCTCGGGAACCAATCTACAGATTTTAATTATTCAGGGATTAAAATTTTAACTTTCTAATATACTTATAGTCATGAATGACAAAAATACCTTTTTGTATCTTATTCAGATATTTGAAACGATTTTTGTATTTTAAAAAACAGGTTTGTGATATTTTTTGCTTGAAAAAATTATAATTAAATCCAAAAAATAATTGTACCTTTAAAAGCATAAAAATAACTTCATTTTTACCATTTATTATATTAAATATGCTTCTTTATCATTTTTATTCTTCATTTTCTGATGTTTTTGTTATTGAGGTACTTCTATTTTTTAAAACTAATAACTTGATAATTAAATAATATTTTTGCTAAATCGTTGTTACATTAGAAACAGAAGATAAACACCGTTTTTTGAACTTTTATTTGAATATCAATAAACAAAAGATGGTGCTCTAAAGAACTACTAATCAGTATTCATCTACTGCACCTTATAACTGTTCGTATGTTAATTTTTAATTTTTAAAAACCCTTTCTTGATATATATTCTTATTATTATTTTTTGTTTTTCAACAAAAACAAGCACATGGTTCTTGAGGAAGCTTTGTGCTAATATATTGGCAGTAATTTTACCATAGTTTTGACAGTTTAATGAATAATTTATTGAAGGACTAAAATATCATTTAAAATCATGACAAGAATGTTCTATTGAATTTTCAGATGGTCTAATTGTGCCTTTTTAAGCATATGGTTGTATAAAGTTACAACGCAATGCTGATATCTTTATGGCGAGGATAAGAATAAAACAAAGTACACCGATTTGTCTCTAAGCGTTACTTTTTGATTGTTCCATTACTTTGGGATATTTTATATTTATATTTTTATATATGAACACCACAACAGCACAAACCGTTCAAGAAACGTTTTAAATATGTCTCGACGTTAAAAAATATTTGTTAAAATTTTCTAAAACGTTTTATACTGGTAGGGTAGCGTACCTGATTTTTAAAGAATAACCATTTTAAGAAAATTTTATTTGCAAAAATTAACTTCTGAAATAGACAGTACCATAAAGACCTCATCAAGTGTCGAACGAATAAAATGTATTTATTAATTGTTACCTGCGCCGATCCGCTTATAGCGGCCACTTTGCCGAAATCAACGCCACACACTCGCAACCGGTCCAATATCAGATCCAAGGCCTTGACCCACATAAGAGTCGGGGCTGTTATCACGTTCGGCTCCTCTTTCGTTTGTAGTACCCCTCCATACGTTCTGCATAACAAGAAGAGATGCATTTTTAAATGTCAATGCTAGATCATCTTTAAAACAGAATACTTTAAATTTTTTTGTTTGCGATGATTTTTTTTCGAATAATTTGTCAACGCAGATCATTATGTCGATAAAGAGATAATATTCGTATGAAGTCATTCAAAGCAAAATGAGTTTCCCTCTGTTCGGTTAATTGATATGAAGTTACCTAAACTCTGGCAAATCATTGTCGAACTGGACATTTGTTTCGTGCAGAACGTTGAGATTGTCATCGATCACCACAGCTTTTAACTAAAATAAAACAAAATTATTAAAAATCAGTAATTACACCATTCATCGTTGTCTTATAAGCATCAGCTAACAGCATAGAGAGGAAATAATTGGATAACGCTTTTTTTCGTAGTAGGTAGAGCAAATACAGTAACTATTGACTCTAGCTTTATGCTACCACTTATCGCTGTGGTACAAGATAACAAGGCGACCTTCCGGAAGACTTGAAAGTCGCAAGAAAATTGTTGCCCGAGTGGAAAAACGTATCATCACATTTTTTAGTTTTTATAACCGATCATCTCATTTTTCGTTTTTAGTTTTCAACAATGTACTATATTGGTTTTGCGTAAGATACAATATACGTTGACAGTGGCTCAGCGGCAAATCGATATTGATTCATTTGTGAAAAAAACTTTGACAGAAATATAAATCGATGCGCCAGGATTACGTTTGCGACATTTTATTGCTCCCCGTCGTGGAAAATTTTAAATAAATCGATGTTGGACCGAGGTATTATGCATTGACGCATATAAAAGAGGTGGTTTCTTTGAACACAAGTTAGCGATTGAGTACAAATAAATGGGTTTGAGGAGTACCAAAAATTAACCACTAGTAGTCAAAAATAAGAGCTTTCTTATGAACCCATGAAAAATATCGGTTACCGTGAAAAATTCAAAGATATTAATGTAAAGTAAAGAAAACAATCTCCAACCACTAAAAGACAGGGAAAAGATACACTACAATCTGCCATGGATCAACAGAAGTACGTATAAAGAAACAAGGCTCATTTTTTGACGACTTCATAAAACGTTGTACTCTATTTTAAATTGCACATAATTGATTATATAAAAATACGAGAGAGCAATGATGTTTCCGTTTATTCCAATAAAAACTTTTTATTTCTTTATTGACTACTTAATGTACTATAAGCGACCAAATAAAGCCGACGTGCCGCGACGTTCTCATAGTATATAATTGTTCTTATTATTATCATCACAATTTTGTTGTTGTTTTTACTGCTACTATTGTTTTTGTTATCGATATTATTTATTATTAATATTATTATTGTTGTTATTATTATTGTTGTTATTATTATTATTATTATTATCATGAATCAGCATCGAAAATCGATAAAAATCAAGATTTGGATATTTTACATGATGGTAGTGAAAAATGAAATAAATAAATATAAAAATAATTATTTTGACTGAAATTGTAAGATGTAAGTACATTTGTTTTTCGCGCCCTTGGCATCTTCGGCTTGGAAGTGTTGGAACTTGGAACAGTGAAATGCAGACCAAACAAACGCGCAGGCAGTTGTATATTATTATTGTTATTATTATTATTATTATTATTATTATTATTATTATTTTATCACGTAAGTATGTACTGTGTGTTGATATATATGCTTATTTTTGACTTCAACGGCCATATAAATGTTACAACGGCTACACAAGTGTATACAGTCACGATACTCACGATAGTAAATAGTAATATTATTTACTTGGTTACCGACGACCAACAAACACGACAACCTGACCCGCATGATTTAAAAAAATGACTCATTCGATACACGAGTACGCGTGTTCAAAATGTCATTATCATCATGAATTCATCATTGTTATTACTTGCAGGTACATGGATACGACTGATACGAGTCATACGAGGCGCAGAAAGATCGGAATAAATGTGAGTAAAAAGTAAGTACCTGCTGTGTGCTGAAATCGAGCCCGAGGTAAGCCGAGTCTGAGGGCTCGCTCATCTCTCGACGAGATTATAATAGCTTTTGGACTCGCAAGTATATAAAACCTGTGTATACTATTTATTTTAGGACAAGTTGAAAGACTGCATGCATGTGATGGAGGAGGAAGCGAACGACACTTTGCTCGTTGTAATGAAACTAACGTTTGAAATACAAACTGCATTGCTCTTTGCTCTCTCTATTTTTTCTTCCTCTCCTTCTCTCCCTCCCTCTTTCTCGTGTGCTCTCTCTCCCTCCCTATTTCTCGTGCTCTCTCTCTCCATCGTTCGCCTGTGTACAATGTGTATGCATGTTCCTCGCGCAATGTAACAGTACTTAAATCGAGTAGACGACGCATGCAACATTGTAACAATGTCGGATACACGCTACACACATACAATGTAATTACAGAGTGCCAACAACCTTGAGGATTTTAGCTGCTAGCTTGTCGCTCTTTTCGAAAAAAGTTTGCGATAAAATTCAATCAAGCGGTCTGTGTAACGGTACCTGCATTTTTTCAAAGATCGCATCTCGCTTTGCTCGTCCAGAGATCGTAGCCAGAATGGTAAGAACTTAGCCGATATCCGGTGGACGGCGTATAACCAGGCGGCGTGTGCATGCGTGTTTTAAGGAATGGTCAAAAAATGTGTATTCTTTGAGCGGTGGAAAATTGTAGCTCTGCAAACCGTACCATCGTCCGATAAATTTTGCTCGGGTTGACAAAACTGGAAACTTGGCACAGCATTGGTAGAAAGATTCTACACCCAATGTTGAATAGGTGCAACGTACTAGCTTCACTTTTTGCTGCAATCACTCCTACAAAGCAGTAATGCAAACTTTGTTGCCACTTCAATATTGTAAAAGATTCGGCAAGTCTGACGAATTTTACTACTTTTCCTGGTCTTTCAGAATTTTTGTTACTTTGAATGATTGAAAAAAGTACGGTACTGTTAATAACTTTACTTCTTCAACATTTTACAATTTTACTCATTAAATCTCATTTACACTCATTATGTTTATAATATTAATCAATTGTTCATACTTTTCATCATCAAGATACAAAAAAGTCATCTTTTTTATTCATAACTTAAAATTTTAATACTTACATACTCACTTTTATCATCACACGATCAATATATTAGTTCAAATAAGACTTTGACCCTGCAAAGTCATGAAATCGATTTCAAACAGTCAAATTGTGTACTTATGTTTTAGTGTAGCATAGAACGTATAAGTTTGTACGAATTTTTTTTTTATTTATCATGCATTGATTAAGCCATGGAAATGCTTTTTTAACATAAACCTTACTTCTACGAAGTAATTGTATTAATTTTAGGAATAATACTTCTTAGTTTTCTTTGTGATAATTTTTGTGTCCTAAAAAAAAAATCATGTTCACGCAGTTGTACATGAGACTTGTTTATATTTACTTGTAATCGACAAAATAGAAAAAAAAAATATTTTCACGAAGACCTAATGAATATAATTGTTTTAAATTATATTATGTGAGAAAAATATTCGGAGATTAGAAATGAAAAATTACCTTTGAATCTTTCTTGGGAACAAGATATTTTATTGTAACAAGTACTAAATCGGTAAAACGTAGTGATAGCAAAATTTTCAGGGCATATGGGTTGAAAAAAAGTTTCACATGAATGTCTGAAAATATTTGAAAGTTGTAAATTTTTAATAAAATAACTGAACAACTTAGTTATATTTCCGTTGATGAAAATCGTAGCAATTGATAAATAAGTTAGTTATAACTTTTGTATTTGGGAATGAATTCTGGGTTTTTTATACGATGTACACTTTTTGCTTTTTGTTAATTGTAAAAGTTGTAGATCCGAGGATTTTTAATGTGACCAGAAACAAGTGTCGTATTTCGATCACAACAAGTTCAATAAGCGGTGGTGGTCGTGGCAGACAGTTATATAAGACGTGGATTCCTAAAACAAAAATTCCAATCATGCATGAAGAAGAAACAATTATTTTCTAGCTATTTTCAATTATTTTTGTAACTTTAAAGTATATCGTCGTGCAGATATAAATCAGGTATTATTTATAGTTTTTTAAAATCATTATTTATTTTATAAGAATTACGATTAATGAATTGTTAATGTAATAAATATTTCGGAAAGCTGCAAGACATTTAACCGTATCTACACAATGAATGCAAGATCATCTCGCTTTACTATTATTATTGTATATTTATACGAAGGCTTTATGTGTATTACATGTCCAAAAAAGCGTAATTTTTTTCGACATCATTATGCCTGTTGTAAAAATGATTTATTTTATTCTGTGTTATATGAATAATAACACCAAATATGGTTGATAATTGTGAACCAAAAGATACATAAGATACATAAGATCATCTTGAAATCCAAGTTGATCCCATGTAAAATCCAACTAAAATGCATCTAAAATTCACGTAAGTATCGAATTGAGACGGATTTCAGGCTGATAATCAAGGTAAAATCAGTGTAAAATCCATGAAAAATCCAGATGGAATCCACTTGGATTTTAGGTGGAAAATAAGAGAAGCGAATATTTTCAGTTGAGTGATTTCATTTTTACGTTTTTTTTTTCTATGCAAAATAGAATCAACAGGACCAAGATTTTGCAAACTGGTATGGAAGTGTGGGGAATACCAGCAGTACCACCAACCTACATATCAGTTGAAGCCAACATAATGACAAAAAGTTCTGACAGCAGAGTAGTCTCTCGACAGTGCATTGAAAACAGTCTCATAGCAGACGACTTTAAAGGTTATAAATGAGATGGAGTTCATGGGGTATGGGCATACTTTGTAAATAAAACAAGTGCCATACCATTTGACTACGTCGGAAACGTGATGCTGAAAAGACTGAAAAATGGGAACGAAAACGTTGACCGACATCCACAAGGATCTTAAACTCCTGATCACCGCGATCAGCGGGTTCGAGGTAAGTTCACAAGTGCCCTATGCCAACTGTGCAGCCTCTGATTTTACGACCGAATCCTCCAAATAATCCGAGACCTTTTCCCACAGGAAGGCGAAGAAGGCTTCCAGATCTCGGAACGCTTCACCCTCTCGCAATTAAAGCACCACCGTTACTTATCGGTCAACAGTCATGCGGTAAAAAAGGAACTCGACGAGATAACGCAAAAGTTTCTCGTCCACGGCAAGTACGACGTCGCCAAGGAATTCCAGGACCTCGTCCAGATTTTCCTCAACAGCTTCGACTCCAGCAGGCATCCCCAGTGCGACGTGCAGTGGTCCTTGCTGTCTCTGTTGTTGAATTTGGCCAGCGAAACCAACAACTCTCAGACAAGTGCGGGCAGCTCTTCGAGCAGGGACAGGAGCCTCAATGTCACCGTTGCTTCTGAGGATGACAAATCCGAGGATATTGACTGGGCCCAATACTTGAAACAGGGAGAGCAAGAGTTCTTCTGCAACTATGAGAGTAGCAGTGACAGCGTGGGTGTTGTTTTCACACGTAATATTGTGTCTTTCACCGTGATGTAATTTTCAATGAAATTTTATTTATTATTCTCAGGACTGGTCTGAGAATGAGGATGATCGACAGTTGGACGTATCTCTGTATAGTCATCAAAAAGCGACAACTTCCAGCAAAACTATTGTGCTACAAGAAACAGGAATACTGGAGAGTGCATCAGAGGAAATTGACGGAGGTGTTTCGCAGGATTATATAGTGTCGACAAACTGGCTCAGGGAGAACATTCAGAACACCTGGTGGAATGAGCTGGACTGGCATCAGTACAAAGTTGACAGTCGGTTCAAAGATGCCCATCTGTTTGAATTTTGGAGGAAGAATACCAAAAAGAGTCACACAATCATTGGGACTCTCAGCGAATACCTTGCGCTAAGAGAACTGCTGTGGATGTTCCATGTACATAGTAGTATGGTCGTTTTTCAAGAGGAGAAGGAAAAAGGGTTTTCGATTCGCGACGTATCGATACCAAGCCTGACTACGGTAAGTTCGAAATCGCATTATTGCATATTTATTTACTTGCATAGGACTATTTTTTTCATTATCTCATTCAGGTAGCCTTGAAAAGTATTTTATCTTCGTACTGTGAATACATAACTATGATGCAAGAAATGGAAAAGTTTCTGAAAAACCTGTTTAAAAGGACTAATACCTCAAAATCAAGTCGAAGACCGCCCTTGACTTACGAGGCATATGCGACTACTCTGCAGCGGGAACTGTTGAGCATAAAAACAAAACTCGTTGATTTCGAAATAGAAATCATGAAAGAAAGTAATACTTTTGAACGTATTTTGTTTAATAGCAAAGTCTGATTGTAATTGATTGAAAAATTATTTTAGATGACCGAAATACGTTTCTCTCGGCTTCAAAGGTCCTGAAAAGGTGCACAGACAGAATAAAAATAATTTTCGAAATTCACAAAAGCGTCACTGAAGACTGGGATAAATCGTCAAACTGGCACTGTGCCTCTAAGTTGCTGTCGAAGCTTTACTTTAAAATACAAAATTCCTGTATCATAGAGATGATCAATTTATGTGCCGATTTTTACTTAGCCAGTTTTTCTGTGTATCTCAACATTGTTGATGTTTGGTTGAGTGAGGGAAGATTGGAGGATTGGAGAGACGAGTTTATCATTGTTAGATGCCTAGAGTGAGTATTCTGTTGCTGAAATACTCGAAAACTCATCGGTATTAAATAGTTTAATGTTCATAGATCGGTGGAAAGTAGTACCAGAGAGGATGGCAGGCCTCTGGAAGGATACGTGTTTCGGCAGCTGGATCCACTGTGCTTGAAAGATCCTGTGATGAAAATATTGCTTCACAAAGTCTATCAAATGGGACGCAGCGTAGAGCTCTTGGTCACCCTAGATCGTATCTCCGACTTTTGGGTCATGATGGACAGAGAAAACGGTAAATGAATTTTTTTTTTCAGCGTATAATGCATCGCTGGAATCGAACATTTCTATGAATGGCAAAATTTCCTGTCAGTTTCTAAGGAATCGCTGCACGCTGAGTGCCTGCGAGAAATATTATCCGCGTGCTCCAAGTACGATTCATCAACTAACACCGACACCACGGACATGGGGTCCGTAGAAATAATCGAAATCCCACGACCCGTCGCGTTGCACGACCTGGAACTCCAGTACAACATAGCGCAACAGGTGTCGACGACAAACAACCCTTTCCTAGCCAAAGCCCTGGAAAATTTCGTATTTGCGGACGCAGACAGCGTCGATGCAAAAAGTACGAACTCCGAGGACCGCGGCAGGGGACGCGAAGAGTCCAAGACTTTCGAGTTCTTGAAAAAGTCGCGCACGGCGCTGCCTTGGGGTCGAATTTTCGAATGCGCCGTATCGAGGGTCCTGGATTCTAAGTTCAGTGGCGCGAGCAAGCTCGTCAAGGACATCCTGACGAGGGAGTACAAGCTAGAGGCGCAGCTCAAGCTGATGAGGTCGATCTTCATGATGGAGACCAGCCACGTGATGAACAAATTCTGCACGCTGATTTTCACGGAGGTACGTGCGCGGTTGATCCAAAATATAGTTTTTGTATGTAACGTAAACTTTTTTGTTTAGATCGAGTCCAACGGCATGTGGAACAACGCCTACATTGTCACCTGCCTGCTGGAAGAGATACTCTCGCAACAGTGGCCGGAATCGAGCTCACGGTGGTCGATAACGATCGGCAACATCAGGACTACGAAGGTCCTCGAGGCTGTTAACAGCACGAAATTGCATTACGCTGCCGGCTGGCCGATAAACTTGCTGCTCAACGAGGAAGCCCTCGATAAGTATAACAAAATCTTCAGGTTTGAGCTTAAGCTCAAGTGGGCGCTGTGGACGCTCAACACGCTTCGATTTTCCGGTGAGTCGTTTATTAACAATTTTTTTTTTTCAAGTGATTTGCTCTGATTTTAATCAACGATTCATCTTTTAGCTTTGGAAGATCCAATTGGCGCTACAGCTCCGGATCCCGTACAGTTCTTTCACATTAGGAGGCTCGAGAGTTTGCGGTTTTGGCTTCTGCATGCTGTTGGCTCGATACACGCGTATCTCTCGGGTCAAGTTTTGCTTGGATTAGGTGCTGAACTGGAAAAAGCCCTATCTCAAGCCGATAATTTGGAGGCCATTGTTACAAGTATTTTTTTTTCTTGTTTCGTTTGAACTTAGCAAGTTTGAACATTTTAACTTTTTTATTGCCTTTAAATATGTTTCCGAAGCAAAATAATGAAATTTTTCTTGTATTTGATTGAACAGTTCACAGTGAGTACTTAGATAATGTACACGAGCATTGTCTCCTGACAGAGAAATTCGAGGACTTGACACTCGCAATCTACAAGGTATTCAATAGTATCAAATTTTTTTTTTTTAATGTATTTTTCAAATCTGTTGATGTTAGCGGTAATACGGCATTGGGAGCACGTCGTTAATTTATTGCAGTAGTTTTATTGACAAGATACAATAATTGTAGTCGATTAATAATGAAATTTGTCCTTTTCTGCAGCTGCTGGAAATGTGCGAGGAGGTACGCAAAAGATGGAAACCCGAGTCTCTGTCTTTCATTGGCAAGGCGCTGGACCAACTCGAGAACGACTACGTCAAGTACCACACGTTCCTAGCCTTGGGCTTACACAACGCAGTGCAGCACAAGGACGCCGATTACCGTAAGTCTGAAATCGCTTACGAGCTCTTACAATACGTAGCTCAGGTCCGGCCTGCTCGTAATGAGGATATGCATAGAACCATAGCTGAACGTTTGGATATTCTTGCAATTACGGATTGGGATAAGGATTGAGATGGTTTTTCAGGGAAAGAGCAGGCCTAAGGATTCGTTTAACGAGGTTGAAAATAATATGTTCTGTGTTTTTAGGGTTTTAGTTTAACCAGATATTAGGTAGATTTTGTTAAAAATGTTTTATATAGAGACAGAGATTTCAATAAAATATATGTATATTTTGGTTACGTAGTGAGATTTGGTTGGTTTTTATTCAAGATTTTTATGTAGTTGTATTGTGAAATTTAGTAATGAAGCTTTGTGCAATGAATCGAACATTTTTTCCTCACTGAAACATGTGCTTTCTAACACTTGATTTTCGATGAACATTCGTCAAAAATATCTCGTCGCTGATTTTATTTTGAAATTTTACTTATGATTTGCGTCCATTTTTTCCATGTCATTACATACTTTGAAAACTTTTTATTTTAACTTTTTCAGTTTTTGAAATTGCTTGGAAACTAATGATGCCATTTAAAATGCAGTTCATTGCACAATTGTAATAATTTTTTTTCCATTCCAACTTAAAACATTTACTAATCAAACTGTTTTGTTTTTATTACCTTGTTTGCAGTGACTGGTTTGAGCTCTGCCTTTAACTGCAGTATGCCATCGACTTAAAATTCACAACGGCACCCACAAAATAACCACCTTCTTGGCTTTATTTTTTAGTAGATTAGAAACACTGCATTTTTTTCTAATGTGTACTGATAACGCAAATTTAGTATGTAGATTGCAGGAAGTGTTAAAGATTTTATTATTTTATCATGTGATCCTCTAATCTAGATCTTTTGTTTTTCATCATCACTCATCATCGAATTAATCATGTAGCTAACTCATTTACACGCGCTGTTGTACAGACATCATTATTGTATAAATAATTTTTATCATCTCTAATTCAATTTTGTGTATTTTTTATACAATAAAAACTGATTATTTATAAAATGGCATTAAAAACCCTTACCAAGAGAGAAATGCTCCTTCCAATTTCTGTCCACATCCTCATCATTTTCAGGCAAATTCCTGCTCCCTGTAGCTCCAGCTTTGAGAACAGTGACAGACCACATCACGGACTTTGGTAGGAATATCCTTAACGAGATTGCCCACCAGAGTTTCCCACCCTCGGGTCTGCCTGTTAATCTTCCAAAAAGAAGTTCGCCCAAGCAAGAAAATTGGCTGAGAGGGTATTTACAGGATACTTTGAAAACGATAAATTACCAGACAAACTTATCATTGCGTGTTTTATTTTTTCTTTGAAACAAAATGTCTAAAGTTAAAGTATATACCTGTATAACATTTTTGCAATCAACATTTTAGTTTTTGTTATAGTATAAAATCAGCTTCCTAGTGCGTCAGAAATATTTAATCGATTATTTACTTGTTCATACAAAAACAATATACACTTGTCAATTTATAGTTTTTTTAGTTTTATAGACTACTTACACAGATCATCTCGCGGTAGATTTCTTGATTTTACGTTACTATGTAGATAATTTACACACCTACAAGTTCATAACAAAAAAGAAAAGGAAAAGTATCAGTTAATCGCAAACATTTACAAAAATATACACGAAGTCAAAACGGTATTAACGTTCGCGCGATTTCAGTGCCGATTTAGCGCGCTTGCCGAGAAGTTCGAGTGATTACGAGCAGGCCTTCATGTATCTGCGTTACTGCCGGCAAAAGGAACTCCTTGAAGCCCTAGATTTGTCGTCTTCATCGGTAGTCAGCGATGCCCTTTCGAAAATCGTCGAAGAATCGAAACTGTACGAAAGCGACAATGATGATGATTACGAACACGAGGATGACGACGATATAGACGATTTCTGAAGCCACGGTAACGAGCTCGCTTCAAAAAGACACGCTACGGTCAATTTACTTTTAAATTATTTAACACCTTGTGCTTGCTAATTATTTTGCATACATTTTACACATTAAAGTATAGTTTCATATTTTTTACACCTCCGGGAGTTGAAGATTGCCACAACGGATCAACCCATCGTTATTTAATTTAGATTTACATTTTTATAAAAACAAGACATAAAAATAAAGTACAAATGCAATCGTCCGCGGGTCAAGCATCACGCCATTCGGATACATTTTTATGCTAGAGTTCGGACAAACTAAAATCTCGCCTCGACCACGCCGACGTTATTCATAAGGCAACTTTTTTTTTTCATACTCCATATCTACAGGATATTAAGTCGTACTCCTGAGACCTCTCAAGACAGCACGCCTATACCACCTAAGATAAAATTACAACGAAGTTTCAACAAAATATTCGTACACATTACACGCACGGAGACATAAGAACCGCGAAAAAAAAATAAATAAAAAACGTACAATCCCAGCCTTGGTAACAACAGCGACGGCCTCAGAGCGTCTCTCGTCCGGAGAAGTTGGCCAAGCCCCCTACCGCGAAGCGCAAGCTCGGCTAGCTCTGGGCGAGCACGGCAGAGCCGTTCTGTCCGATCCTGTCGTTGTCAGCGTTGCTCGAGGTCGAGGTGATGTTCTGCAGATTCGGCTGCAGCAGGCCAGACTGGGAGGAGATCGAAGCTGCACCAACGCCGGCTGAACCGCTCGGGCCTTGGTCGTCCACCAGGTTCCCGTTGGCAGGCGAGCTCGATTGATTGTTGGGGCTGGCTCTCACCGCGTTGTGGCGCGACGTGCTTGTGCCCTCGGCTAGGACTTTGTTGCGGAGCTCGAAGACCTGCTGGATCGCCTTGCGGAAGCACAGAAAGTTGTAGTCGATCACCCCTGAAATGCCATCATACAGCGTTAATGAAACGTTTGATCATTGTTTTCATTGAAGTTTATGCGTAGCCGATGTGAAATTACCTTGTCTTTCGAAATTATCTTCCCTCAAAATGCACACCAGCGCGAGGAATCTGTTTACCTCTTTCAAGTACAGAATCGTTCCATTGTTCAACTTTATCAAGCTAGAGCTCTCGTTGTCAAAGGCTGCTGCTTCTGCCTCTTCTTTAAGCCTGGGTAAAATTTCATTTCTCGATTACAATTGTAACTTTTTTAAAGTTTAATTTGAAATTCATTACATTTAATTGGTTCGGTTTAATTAAAAATTGTGTGTTCTCACCCGTATATACAAGAGACGTCGATTACAACATCAATCATATCACAGCAGAGCTCGTAACTCTGCATATCAACAGGCGAGCTGTCCGTCGCAATGTATATCTTCGAAACAACATCGAAAAGGAAGGCCTTTTCTATTGCAGAGTTCTGTAAAAAAAAAAAAAATATGTGTAATGTAATACTGTGTGTGATATTTCTACTGATTACATACTATACTATAGGCTTACGATCGCTATGAATAAACACCATACTCGACTCACCGAGATAAGGATGTTGAGCAGATTTTCCAAGGTTGGTAACTGTGGGATGAGTTTCTGTACAACTTTGCTGAAGGCTTCAAATATACTGTGGTCGTAAATCGATGTCAGGTGAAAGCTCAAATGTATTTGGTCGCAACCTGAGACAACAAAACGATTTTTTGTAAACAAATATAACAACACTATTTTTTTGCATGTGTTAGAATCAACACACACCTGCATCTATCAGATCATCGTTAGCCCGAGTATGTATGTCCCTTTGAGTTTCCATTTTGTAATCGTCCGACAAACCGTCGACTTTGTGTATGAAAACCTCAAACTTGATGGACTGGTTGATTTTGTAGGCTTTGGTGACTGTCAAGTGTAGCTTGTTTAAGGCCTCCATGTAGTCATCTTGGGCATCGATGACGAAGACCAGAGCCTCACAGCCACCGAAAATCATGTCGCTGTCAAAGGTGGGATCAAAAAAGTCGATTTGTCCGGGAAAGTCCCAGATTTGAAACTGCACGAAACTTGAGTTGCATATGTCGTCTTTTATGATTCTGTTTGTTGATTCAAGAAAGAGAGTCTCGTTTGGTGACATCTTGTGAAACACCACCTTTTGTATCGACGATTTTCCGCTTCTGAAAATGCAGAATACAAGTTGTTTAACCAAGTATTTTCTTATTATTATCATCAATTGAAAAGTATCAAAATACCTTCTGAGGCCCATTAGGAGTATCCTCGGCTTCTGATCCCTGACTGGTACACCGCCATAGCCATAACAATCTGTGTCATATGGTGTGTAGCCAAAATCTTTGGGAAAGGAGCCAACATCATAATCAGCTTGATAGTGATCCTCGTCATCCTGTTTAAAAATTTGTCACTATAAGTTCTGTTAGTCCTGTTGTAACTATAGCGTTTGATGATTCATTGGAGACATTACATATAAGTCTCGAAAGATTTATCACAAAATTATAAACAATTTTATTTTGTGATTTTATATCAAACCATACAACAATAAAATTAAACGGAAGAGAATCTTAAAATATTGGGTAGTTCTAAAAATGAAGTCATTGATTAAATTGAAATTATTTCCACTTGAAAAATTTAAGAATGTTGAAATCGACAAGGGCAAGCTAATTATTAAAATTACGAGTACACAATTAATGAGAATGCAAAACATATGAATTGAATGAAATCAAGGCTCTTATTTAACAACTTTTCAAAACGCTGTCTCTAATATTTGTATCCATAGAAAGACATAGGGCACAGGAGATAAAGCTTACTTTGGAAGACCCTTAAATAAAAGGCTGCTTTGTCTGCAGCCCAATACTTAAATGATGAATAGGCAAAAAAAAATCAAGTAGGAAATAGATTTTCCATACAATAAAATATACATAACAATAACCAACAGACAACTTACCATGTTGACGTCGAGGTATACAGTTGAGTATTAATGACTGTAATAAAAAAGATCAGATGACTCTGGGATAGTGGGATGGAGCAGCAGCAGTCAGCACTGCGAAGTTAGGGACTGACACTGATAAGCTCAACTTGTGCGAAAACAAAGGAGAAGGCAACCAAGCCAGCAAATATCAGCATTTGTTCCTCAATGACATCATGGCTGGGAGCTCTTGGGTCTTGGTGCTCATGTTATATTCAAGAGATTATACAGTAGTAGCATAATGTGACGCACAAAATGTGATGATACCGAGCACACTCCCATAAGAGTCTGTTTACTCTCGCAGTATCAAAATCGGCCAGTATAGCTATCCCTGGTTTTCTTGCACCACCAGGCACCAATTACCAATGTAATGTGCAAGTGAAGTCTTCGGTTCTACATTTTACACTGTTGCTCGCGATCGACACGAACGAAAAGATAATCAAGAGCAGTGTCAAGTGTCAAATTAAGTACTGGTTTCGGGTGGGTGTGCGCAAGGCTGAACTCGATGATTGTAAACGTTGACTGAAGATTGAAGATTGAAGTAGTCGTCGTCGTCGTCGTCGTCGTCGTCGTCGTCGTCGAAGACTCAACCGATCACGACTCACAGCGCTCACACTCAAAGGCGGGCCTCAAAGCAGGAGGTTGAGAAGAACACTGAACACAGATCAGTCCTGACTCCTGAGTTTCCTGACTCAGGACTCCCTGGGACGGTATCATGTAACTTTGCTTTCGTCTGCATTAGAATTTGGACTAACTTATTTTCTACTCATATGCATCTTCCAACGTATTTAAGACGGCCATGGAGCTGATGGAGCACGGAATCCGCATACGCGGAACCCATTTGAGCTTATAAAAGTGAGACAGAGGTGTACGGAAAAGACCTCTCTCTCACTCTTATGGGCTCAAATGGGTTCCATATATGTAAATTCCGTACTCCATGGGACCGCACCCTTAGGAGGAGGAGGACAGGCAGCGCTTCCCCAGAAAGGTTTCGATCCGTGGCACCGCTACACTAGCAACGTCGCAAGTGTTTACTTACTCACGCACTATACCTACCCGCCAAGCGCAGAATTTCAAATAGCCAAAACCAAATAAATTAATCCTGAGCTTTCAATGCCTAATAAATCAATTGACTTTAACTTAATAACTCAGGGGTCATAAAGTCGAGAATCTGTACTATTGATCGTTAATTAAATAAATTATATCCTAAGCGCTTAATACCCAGTAACCCAATCGACGCAAGTGCCTGCACTATTGACTAATAAATAAATAAATTATATCGAAAGCCAT
>JAPYYV010002868.1:0-19650 GCA_030522625.1 Copidosoma aretas
GGGGGGGGGGGGGGGGGGGGGGGGGGGGGGGGGGGGGGGGGGGGGGGGGGGGGGGGTCCTTTGAAATCTTATTATTTCTTACGTGGAAGGATGGGGGAGGCTCAACCAATTGTACGTAAGATTTTTGTCCTAACAATAAATAAATTTTTTAGTAGAATTGAAATATTATTTGCACAATTTTTCGTGTACAATTTTCGAAAGTCCCGTCTTTTTACTCTATAACGACGAGGTCTCTAAATTAAAAGTAATTATACACCTAAAAATATAGTTAATGAGTCCGGCTATCACATAATTAATTTGTTTGAAAAATATTTTATTAGCCCAATCACTTTTTCTTACTTAAAAGGGGGGGGGGTCAGGGTAACGAAATATCTTACGAATCCTTACTTGGGTAGACGGGGGGATCAAAATCAGGCAAATTCACCTTACGTAATTTGTGAACGACCCCCAATGGCAGAGAATTTGTCAACAACATTATAACAGAATTAAGAAGTATGTGGTCAGAATTTAAAATCGTGCATGGCTTAATCATCATCATATTTATCATTATCATCATCATTATCATCATCATTATCATCAACTTAATTATAATAATCATCATCATCGTCACCATCATCATCATCATCATCATCATCATCATCGTAATCATTAATATTATCATCATCTTCACCATCATCATTATTATTATCATCATGACCATAATCATCATCGTCATCATCATTATCATCATCATCATCTTTATTAAAATTATCATGATGATGATTATTATCATCAACTTCATGATCATTATGTGGTAGTATAGCTTTTAAAAGTTTTAGTTCTAATACATTTGTATATCAATAATAACAATATACTCGTATTTGTGTATATTTTTAATTAACCTACACACTTTGAACAACCACGTCATTCGTACCGTATTTATTTTTAATTAATTCACACACTTTGAACAACCACGTCATTCGTACCGCAGAGTGCACAATATTCCTTTGTGTAAAGTCCGGTAATTTTGACTTGGCACACACCGGCCCATTCATTTCGCACTTTGCACAAAAATCTCTGTGCATTTCCTGAAGTACACAATTTCGGACTTTACACGTAACATATATATATATATATATATATATAATGCTGTGTACAGATGCACAATATTCAACATTTATATGACATTCAGATATCATTGTTAAAAACTTATTATATGGTACAACCATCGAATTATCAACTAAAATTGTATCTCTTTTCCAAATTTTGTAAATATGGTTTTTAGAAATATTATTTCGTCTCCTATATTGCGGATAACCATTTGTTTGGAATGTAGTTACGTTTGTAAAGTCTTTTGGGAAATTTTAAGTGCATTTATGATTACTTATACAATGACTTTGTTCTGTATGATGACCATGAAGCATATGTTTCATCACTAATTTAACAAGTTTTTTATTACCGGAAGGAATTTCAGCAGAAATAAATGTATTAATTTACTCAGATGTAATAATTTTTTTATCAGGGTGTAAAGTTATTGAAATGTTTGCATGTGGTGGACCGCGTCTTCAAAATTCAATAGCATCAAAGTCTGCTAATACTTTAGCAAAAATATAATTTTGAGTGACGTCATCAAAAATTGATGATAATTTTAAATGAAATAATCGAACTGTGATGTTTAGAATTTTTACGAAATTTAGACAGTACTAACTTTAAGGAGGTTCACAACCTTAAGGATTTAACAGACAGATTTTAATGAAAAAATCAGCATAGGTCAATAAATAAATATGAAAGACATATGCAATGTTTTGAAACGATTTGTTCCCTCTAAGCTCAATAATTAAAAAAACAAATTTTGCTCTGTAACATTGGTTATTATGCAGAAGTGACTATTTACTATTGAATTATGATGAAATTAACAGACCGATTGTAATGAAACTTCAGTCACCTATGAAACAACTCCTTAGGAAACCATACAATGCATAAAATTTTGATTGGTTCCTTTCAAAAAAAAATATGAACAAGTGAAGTTGTGCCGATCGACTAAAAAGGTTATTTCTCTCAGGATATCGTCTGCACATCTGCAGGGTGGCCACTTGATAACAGCGCGCGCAGTTTGAAAGTTTCAAAACAGTATGTACATATGTAAATCAAAATTTTGTATAATCAGATCAATAAAGAAAGTCAATGTTTTTATAAAAAAATAATAGTTTTTTAATCACGAAACTATTACACAGACGATTCCATGTATTACACAGCTGATTTATGTGTTTACGAACGGAGTAGCAGAACAGAAAATTAGGCTCATTCACATCAGTATTACCAATCTACTAAAACTAAAATTAAATGCGCTGGTCCAGTTAGGTCCTCACTTTTAATACTTTACTTGACTAACCACGTTAAGGTAGTTACCACCTCCTTAATTCTTTCCCTTTATGATTACATATTACTGTTATAAAAAGATCTGGTCTACCACATTTTCTGATTACAGACATTGCATCTTGATAGTGTTTCTGCATATATCTTGGACTTCCGATGTATGTTGATGGTAGTATGTAAAAATTTACGATTTTTTCTGTATTTCCAAAATTTTTAGAAATACTAGATGTGCTATTAACGATTGCGTCTAGTAATCCTTGGTAATATTTTATTCATAAATTTTTTCTATCATATCTCAAATAATTCAAACGTTTATATTCAATCATGATATAGGATTGTATAAAGAATTGTTGGGTTAACCTTCCTTCGTATAATAACGGTCTAAAATTGTCCCTATCAGGTCTGTAAGACAGTGTGTATATATATTGTTGTAATACAGTAAATTTTTCCTTTTTATTTAAGCAATTTTCCAAGTAACCAGTACTTCATCCCAAATCTCCGAAAGTTAAAAAAATCATGGAAATAGCAATGGATCTATGAAATGAGAAGGTTTGTTTAAAAAGTTTCATTAGGATAGTTATCTGGTAATTCTTTCAGGTATACAAAAAGATCGAAACTTTCCAAAAGTCCTGATTTTAAAACTATGATAGCCCCACATTCTGCTATTATTGGTTTTTTGTAAGTGTGTTTCTGCCGACCATTATTCCTTAAAAAAATCATTTTGTAATTTGGTAATTTTTCTACGTTCGTAATTTGATGTAAATGTTTGCATTTTTTGGCAATTGAATTTTGCTTCATAATCCGTATCAACGGTTCTATATGTTTCTGGAAAAGATTATTGTTTTTCATATAATTTAACCTTTGAACAATGGCAATTTTATCATCATATATACATGTAATTGACTATTTTTATCCTCTGTATAAATATCTGACTTCAATGTATTTTAAGTAACATGCAAAATTTGTCCTTGAATTTCGATATTATATATACCTTTTTCTTATTGTTCTATTTCTTTACTTATTAAAATGCAAAACTAAACATATTATTATAGTATCAGATAAATATTCTAAAATTTTCATCATTAAGTAAAAGTTTTTTTAATTGTGCATTATATTTACTCAAGGGACTAAGTAATGACACATATGAAAATACAATACTTCATCTAAGATTTTTAGTGTCCAGGTTTCTCCATGGGATCCGAGTATATATGCAAGCTTTGGATGCTTTCCCCGTCATTTTTCAAACTAAAGTTTATGTTATAGTGTCGTAAAATATATGAATATAATGTAAAGTACCTAATTTTTAAATTAAAAAACTTGAGATTAAAAATTTTTTATTATCTTGATTTATGAATTCAACATAAATATTAGAAAAATCACTAGAAAAACAAGGTTACCAGGGATTTTAAAATATTTTTTGTTCTTTCTGCGTACGTAAATGACAGTTACATTCTTCCATATAATTTCTGAAAAATTTTTATACTGTTTTAAACGATATTTATCAATGAGACCATGAAAAGTGATGAAAAATCACTGAAAAATAAGTTTGTTTTTTTTTTCATTCTGTTTCAGCACTTTTTGAAATATGAAAAAATTGATAAAAGTAACTTTTCTTAAACTACATGACATATATTTTTTCAAGCTCTGCTGTGGTTTTTATTTTTTTAGAGATTTTTCAAATTTAAAAACGAAAATTTTCAAAGTTATGTTCACCTTCTAAAATATGTGATGAAATTTCAGTATATTGTTACTAGTGTACTGCCTTTATAATATTGCTTTAAGTCACTATGTTTAGTACTTGACGAGTTATTGCTAAGACATCGAAAAACACAAAATCTTACCTACAGGACACAATTTTGAGATTAGCAGGCTGGAAATTTAGAAGAATTAGTCTTTTTCTTCACTTGCTACCCTGGCATTAATTTGATGGTGATACGATCAAGGGCATTTTTTAGTATTTCAACGGGCTAGATCATTTCTGATAGTTATCACACAAGAAAAAAGATTGTAGAAGTACATAAAAATAAAATAAAAAATAATACATAAAAAATAATAAAAAATAAAAAAAAAATAATAAAAATAAAAAATAATATTAGAAATAAAATAATGTTTTGATAAAAAAATAAAATGTACTTATTTTGAGTAAGAATTGAAAAATGATGTCTAAGTAAAAACTTACGCTCATAATTGATTCTTAAATGTTCAAAAATAACCTAAGAAAAGCTTTAAACTGTTTCTGTAATAAAAATGATTATACAAATATTAAATACATACACATATGTATCGATATTAACCTTAAATATCAATTACAGTCATTATCAGTATTAAAAAAATAATAATAATTTGCTAAATCAGTGAACTTATTTCGCATATAGACTATATTTGCTCGATTTTTAAGCGAACTTTTATGAAATTACTTAGGTTTCTACA
This sequence comes from Copidosoma aretas, assembly GCA_030522625.1. NCBI lineage: Eukaryota > Metazoa > Arthropoda > Insecta > Hymenoptera > Encyrtidae > Copidosoma > Copidosoma aretas. The sequence continues at coordinate 4,786 of JAPYYV010002868.1, forward strand.
CATATGTGCATTGACAAATTAATTCTTATATTTGTGGTTTGGACATAAGAATAAAATTTTTTTAATATTGGGGTTGGCAGGCGGAGCGTGCAGGGGGCGAAGCTCTACTGGTATATATATGTATATATATATATATATATATACATATTTACTAGTAGAGGTTTATCGGTTTCGTTATGCCATCTTTAGAAGAAGTCTTAAGTGTTGAGCAGTGTGGCAAGGGATAGGGTTTAATTTCTGACTCGCTTCGTGTACTTCGCGACATCGGTAACAGTGCTTAGGTGGCTAGTGGTGAAATATTTTGAAATACTGACTAGGTCCAGATACAATCGGCATGCATTTATACAACTACTTTCCCCCTTCTTAATAAATTATTTCCTAAACCTTTCCAAATTTAACAATGAGTGCGTGTTAAAAAGTAATATTTGAAACCAAAAATGAAAACTATTTAAAAAACCAAATAATTCTAAAAATACGAATAAGAAATATTCAAAATGTAAAAATAAATATTTATTGAATACTGAAATACCAAATGAAAAAATTTAAAAGATACTTATTGTAAGTAAGAGTAAACAAATTTATCTCAAATCAACTATTTTGGAGAAATGTCCCTTTTGTCGGGCTTTTTTTTGAAAAGAAGAAATCAAAAGTGTGTCGTAAAAATGGAAAAATCATTACACCTTTATTAAGTGAATTTTACAAATCTTTTAAAAACTTGATTTTATATGATAACAATTTTAGACACTTCATAAGATTTAAGAATAAAACATTATTTTTCATATTTTAATGGTAATATATCACAGAAAAAGAAAAAAGCCTTTTATAATTTATCATTACAGGGTCAAGTTAGTCATGCAACATCTAATAGTTTAAAAAGTATAGGAATGAATGTACCTTGTTACAGTCAACTATATATATATATATATATATATTTACTGGTGTGACTTCACCCCCTGCGTACTCCGCGCACGAACCCCCATATTTCAATATTTTCATCCTTATGTCTGAAAAATAAATAAAACAGTTTATTTTTTAATACACATATATGCGTAAAAACATATATAACCAATGCGATCTGACAAAAATTCGCTAAAAATTCAAACAGATATAGTCAATACATGAAATTGGCTTGCTGATTTATCAAATTATTGTTATTAATTAATACTAATAATGACTTTAATTAGTATTTAAAAGTTAATATTGATTGATATGTATATAAATACAATATTTACGCAATCATTATTATTACAGAAATAGTTATGAGCCTTGGTTTTTTATCTTTGGTCATTTTAGAATCAATTATGGATATAAGTTTATAATATGATATCATTTTAAAATTCTTTCTAAACGTTTGTGAGTAAAAATTGTTAATTTTATTTTTTATTCATGTCATATATAAATTTTTAAAGACTTCTGCATTTACTTTGTATGTTTCATAACTATTAATAATTCTTATCCTCTTATATTAGTACTAATATTATTTTCGATCAAGTAACTTATGTAATTGATTAAACATACAACAACGCGTTATAATTTCTTTTTACATTTACATAATATTATTATTTATAACGCATAACATATTTTTGAACTTTCAATCTTTACTGTCGTGCCTTATTTACCTACATAAATATCTTATATTTTCACATAAATCATCCTCCTCCAGCATATCTCTCCATTACCTTTTAATCCTATATTTCTTGCTGATACTATTAATATTTCATTTGATGTTTTTTTTCCTTTTTACGTAGCAATTTTTGATTTGTATATTTTTTTCTTTCTTCGCTCATCCTATAGTTTATCACTTAAAAACTTCTAATCTTAACTATATCTTTTTATTTTTGCTTTATTTTTTTCAATGCTTTTTTCTTTTTTTTACATTTAACAGATGATAGAAATATCAATTACCATATTTTTTTTATATTTTCTGATTGACAAAAGTCTTCCTTTCGTTTGTTTAATTATCTTTGATTTTGTCAAGTTTATTTTCCTTCGTTTTTCTTTTTATAAATCCTACCGGTTTCCAATCCTCCACTTTTTCATGCACAACTTCAACTTCTTTGCCTATTTTGTATCATTTTTATTGATTATGTCCGTTAATTCTTCGATTAGACAATATTAAGGCCACCTGCATTTTTCCATTTTTGTTATGTGCAAAAAGAAAATTTATTTCCTTTTGTTATGCCTATTTCTAGGCTGACCCCTCCCACCTTCATTCGTCATGTATATCCTAGTTCGTTTGCATTTAAATCAAACATGATATTTCTAAATCTAAATCTTTTTTTTTCCTTTTTTCTTTCCTTTCTCATTCCGAAATCCATGCCTACCTTGCCCGCCGCCAGCTTCTGTATATGAGCGCGACCAGCCAGAACGGGCCACCTCGCACGTGAGGATCATTTTTGCTTGAGCAGACTGTGTTCAACGTTCTCGTACGGATATGAAAAAATTTAAAAAAATAACAAATAAATAAAAATCGATATATATATACCTGATTTTCATGATGGTGCTATTATTTTTTGCTCAAAAACCTTTTTTTGTGTTGAAATATGTCGTCGAATTTTTTTTCGTTTCTGTTAAATTCGCGACAGTTTTGAAAAATAAAATTAACACAAATCAAGAGAGCAATACTCGGACCACACCTTCACAAATGTTTGTAGTGGGAGAACAAGAAATTCGTGGATGACAAGAAAATAAAGACATCGACATTGAGTCAACCACGCATGACAGATAACTATATAGTTATAGTAAAAACTGTAGACTCACTGATAACTACTTGACCTTCATCAAAACATAGTTTACGTTATGTATAAGTTGAATACGTAAAATTTATTTGATCCGCTGGATAGTTCACGAACAATGGAATTTGCAACTTAAAAAACGCTAAAGCTTTATTTTGTTCAAAAATTTCTTTTAGGATCGTAAATTACTGTATTTGATTTTACATACTGACATAATCCTATTTTTTATTATTTTGTCATTTAATAATTGAAATAGATATTGATAAAGTCATTTACATACATTATATATTTTTGATGTATAGTGTAAATAATACATTTTTTCAGATATTTTATGTTTAATTAGTATCAAATAGAAAATAATGTGCAACTATAAAGGAAAAGCAAGATATTAATAAACTATGTAAACAGAAACTTTTCGACTGATTTGTCCGATTGTTGTAATAATGTATGATTATTCTATGAAACGCAATAGACTACTGCTTCAATTCTGAATTACTTAATAAATTATTAATTGATAAACAGTTTGAGTGGGCAATTCTATTCAGTTGTTTAGTCTTAGGAGCTTGGTTTTTACTTTAGTTGGATTGCGTATTTTGCTAAATTATACGGGTCTTTCAATATGTATTTGATCAGCGTTATAACTGACGTAAATGTGTTTTATTTCCTGCTTTAGAAAAGCCAACTCAGTTATTCTTGACGTAGTAGATGAACATTTTATTAAGAAAATTTTTTTTTTCCTAAAATATAGAGATAAGCTGTCATAAAATGTAATTATTCTTGTATATTGTCAAAAGCATCTGCTATCGAATCAAACTTGTCTATTTAAATTATAATACACCTTCACAGTAAGTATAATACACATAATTATATTGCTACTGATATTTTGTATTATGAAGATATTTCATCCGATTAGGAAATCTTAGCTTATAACTGTAAATATATAGTTTGCTAGATTTCCGCACAATTATGGTTTGCACACACTTGTTTTTTTTTGCATCATGTGCATGAATCGGCTGCTCTGCACTGAAAATAAAATGAAGCCAAGATAGCTTGGCGGTGCTACTATTACAGCTTGGTAGATCCAAGCAAGTACCAGTCAAGCCAGGCTAGCCTGAGAGCCAAGGAGGATCTGCTTGGTGGGCAATGCAAACATGACCGGTCACAGACCAAGCAGGAAGCAGTTTTTGCTTTACACTAGGGTTAGCTTGGCTTTACTGGTACTCCCTTAGGTCTACCAAGCTATAATAGTGGCACCGCCAAGCTATCTTGGCTTTATCTTATTTTCAGTGTACCCGATGCCTGCAATTGGGTGTTATTAGGGTATAATATAGGGTATTATTCCATGTACTTCATTCTGAAACCCAATATACTTCTCTGCTTACACTTTTAGTAAATAAATGATCTGTTAATAGGCAGTGTAAGCGGCGAGTGCATTTGGTTATTTGGTTGAAGGTATTATATTTTACTTTTATTTCGTATTGTGCTCGAGTGTGCGGGTGTTCCGTTATCTGTTACATCAGTTGTATTACTAATGGTCACGTTTTATTGTCGTTCCTCTCTCTATTAGCCAAATAAGGCGTGCGGGCAAAACAGAAAATCAAGAGTTGCTTTGAATGAGCGGCTTCAGCTGCAATCGGTTGTTTTTGGAAATATTTGACGATGTTGGAGGGCTTGGGTGCAAGGATTCGCCTGTAATTGAAATAATTCGTCTCTGTTCGGAAGACTTCAGATAGAATGTGTCTTTCGGATGACGTCAGATATTTTCAACTATGGTTAACATGCGGGGCGGCAGTGGTGGGATATATAAAACTCAAATAAACTCTAAGTCCTTGCGGATTGTTAGGTTAGTAAGGGATAACCTAACAAAAATAGGGGGCATGGGGGGTGTGAGGAATAAAGGGGGCCGTGGTGGGTCGGACTTACTATAGAAAATTAAAAATTAAAAATTTGCATAGTTTGACCTTAATTTTACCTCACTTTTCATCATGTAAAAAACCCGTTAGGGGCATGGAGAGGGGGCCATTACTTACGATCCACACGATTTTTAGTATATATATATACATACATTATAGAATCAATATCTTGGTAGTAAGAGCTACTTTTTTTCTACCCTTATGTTTTTTTATTGTATATTTTTTAATATAATGTTAATCTTAAAACGTGTAGAAGGGGGAAGTCGACATGAAACAAAATTATTAATTCACATGCAAGAACTTATAATTAAGATGTGTGTGTGTGCGCATTGTAAAATAAATTATAAGGTGATGGGAGAGAGCCGAGGGGGTGGTGAGGGGGAGGTGTAGGGGGATCTGTGGTGAGCCGGGGGGGAGCTGAGGGGGAGCGGGAGGAGCAGGGGGAAGCGGGGGGAGCTAACTTAAAAAAATGGGGTTAAAAATCACGTAAAAATGAACGAATAACTACGTAACTTAAAGGGGGAGCTTTGGATTAGCAGGGGGGAGCGAGGGGGGTAGAACTAACTGTCGTTCATACAACTATATAATATAGGAAGATATATATGGTGATGTTTATGCCATTGAAACTACATTGAAATCGAATCATGGGGCGCGGTAGCGCCACGCAGGCGGGTTTGAAAAGTTCGCCGCGGCGACCACGTATACTATTTACTTGTATATTCAAAAACATAATCTTTAATACATAAAAAAAATCCTCATTCCTACTTCACTTTAGTTTTTTCCATGGAATATTATATTTTCTACCCTCAGCTATGATCTAGAACAAAAATATTAGCGAAGGAATCGACAAATGATGATAAAACGAGTCTTACAGTATACAAAATTAGCTCAATCGCTTTGCTTCTTCCGTCCTCTGCCTTGACTATACCATAAAGTTGTCCGCAGTGTATGTATAGTGAATCGATAATATTAATTTGATACTAATCGACTAGTATACTCGGCCATCAAGTCAACCGTCTATGGGTGCGTTTGATTCAAGCGTGTTTGTATCCCAATCGTACTCCTGATCATAGCTATAGTTACTTACTTCACAGCATCGTCTCGAGGACAATAAATAAGCACCACTGCATCTGCAGTTTGACTCTTACTTAGGGAGCAAATCATCTTGAGTGTCCTCATCAATGCCAGGGATCGTGCTGTGTTACTCTTCCTTCTTCAACATATGTATCTAGACAAACCAATCTTTATCTTAAAGGCATCTCATGGCGTCTTTAAGACAAGAACTGTCCGGGTACACATGACGAAGATGAAAAAGTTACACAGTACAACCCTGGATCAAAAAAGTCACTGCGTGCACAGGCCACTAAAGCTTTACTTTACTTAGTCATAGAACAACTTATCCAGAGTGAATAGTGGTACAACACTATACCAGGACGGCAAACAACCCCTACTATAACTTTAGTACACCCGGGGTCGTATTCCATAACTTTTGCTAGTTTCGATTAATGAATCTGGACAGACAAATTTTTGTCTTAAAGACACCATAAGATGCCTTTAAGTCGGAAAATTGTCTGTATAGATGCATCAGTCGAAGTTAGCAAAAGTTACGGAATACCTGCCCCGAAAGGATTCGCGACAACATGCTCCAAAACAGCAATCAGCTGAGTAACTGTGTTTACATGTGTGAATATCCGAAGTGTATTCCACAAACGCTGCTAGTTGGGAGAGCGCCACTGTCGTCATTTACTGATAGTGCTGTGTTTTCCTGATATAAAACAGCCGACTATCCAATATTCTTGCGTTTTGTGTGAGAATATTGGATAGTCAGGATAGTCGTCTCCTTCTTTATATCAGCGGAACACAGCACTATCAGTAAATGACGACAGAAATGCCCTCCCAACTACTAAACTTACTGCTGGCGGCGTTTGAGGATTAGAGCCACGATCGGTTAGTTGAGTAGGGGTGGGGGTAGGTACCAATCTTAGAGCTGACTAAATCTTCAATCCTGAATAGAGCCATGGTAAATCGGTAACTGGGCTGGTACTGTGTAATTATTCTTTGGATTCGGATAAATCAATTGTCTTCTTTATTACTTCTTAAGAAGTCTTAAATATAGAACTAGGTTGGTATCAAGTCGATGGAAAAGTTACACAGTACGGACCCTGGCCTCGAAAGGTGAACGTATTGCGACAGTTAGGCTGCGGCCACAATGTCATGGCCGCGTTCGACCGCGTCCGACTGCGTCCGCCGTCTATCAGAATCGTGTCTAGTACATCATCGGAATCATCCTAAAGAAATAAAATAAATTTGCACGTGTGAAGTATATATATGAAATATTAATACCAACTATATTCTAAAAATAACTAGTTAACTACTAGAAACGCTATTGACAAACTACCGGCGCTCTTGGACGCGATCGTACGCGACCATGTGGCTGCGGCCTTGTAAGTGTAGGAAAGGGCCCGTTCAATTATTCATCGTTCATTCGTTCATTTCGTTCGTTTCTTTCGTACAGTTTGTTTCATCGACTCCAAGTATTACCATAAAAATATTACTTTTAATCACAGTTAAGGCTAGTTTGACAGGTTTTGAATGCATCAAAAAAAATCATGACTTCAATATATATCATTAATAAAAATGTTGTTAAAAAAAAAGAAAAGTGATGATTGCTTTAAATATTAATATTCAATTTGTTACATAATAATTCTATAAAACTCTGTGGGAAAAAAATTACTTTTTTTGGGAAAAAATCTGCCTGCATCGCAAATCTGAATCGATTTTAATAATTTTTTTTTTTAATACTTGGAAATAGATAGGCTTTACCTTATCACAGCTATTTTTTCGATTTACGTCTAACATAACCTTAAAAAATTGTTAAACTCCAGAAAACCGATGAATCGTGTTTTTTAAATTAGGAAAAAAATACTTTCATGGTTTCAACTCGTAGATATTTCGACAATAATTATTGCAACTATAAAAAAAATTGTAAATAACTGTATGTTGTATCATAACCTCAAAGAAATAGGAATTTCGGTAAAAAAATGACTTTTTTGGAAAAAAATCTATGTAAATCGCAAACTTCATACGATTTTGATGATTTTTTTTTAACACTCAGCAATAGATGGGCTTTACCGTACCACTGCGAGTTTTTCGATTTACGTCTAACATAACCTTCAAAAAATTGTTTAACTCCAGAAAACCAAGAAATCGTGTTTTTTAAATTAGGATAAGGATATTTTAATGGTTTAACTCATAGATATTTTGACTATAATTATTGGAACCTTAAAAAAAATGCGAACAGCTGTATGTGGTACCATAACCTCAAAGAAATAGGAATATCCGTAGAAGAATGTATTTTTTTGAAAAAAATCTAGATACATCGCAAATCTTATCCAATTTTCATGATTTTTTTTTTAATACTTGTCCATTGATTGGCTTTGCCGTATTATTGCGATTTTTTTAAATTGTTTAACTGCAAGAAATTGAGATATTGTGTTTTTTAAATTAGGAAAGAAATTTTTTAATTTTTTTAAATGAAAATTTTTCTGCCCATCATTTTTAAAATAGGAAAAAAAAATTCAAACTAGCAGTGTACTGTACCATCTTCCTAACAGATACTGATTTTGATATAAAAATCCATTTTTTTGTGTTTTGTACGTTTAGATTGTAAACTCACAATACATTGCAAAAAACTGCTATATAAGAATGAGATAAAATACTTACATGGGTTATGTTTTAAAAACTTTTTTAACATTCCTGTCGCTATCTCTTGAAGCTAGAGATAGAAAATATTTGACAGTACTATTTTATGATTCTAGTTTTCTAGTTGGATTTTGATAAATATCATAATGCGTACAATCAGAAGTTTGGAATAACAGATTTGTTAACAGCAATAAGGTATTTGTTCACAATTAAAATCCTAATAATAACTTAAAAGACATTTTAACTGTTACTCAAACGTTCGTGATACACATTCTTTCCTACATTATATGTTTTCATCAATTTTTCAATCTGATCTTTATTTGTGAATACATCTTCAAGAAATGCATTATAAAACACATTATCAACTTTCTAATTAAGAAAAGTCATTTTTTTTACCGAAATTTTCATTTCTTTGAGGTTATGGTACCACATACAGTTGTTTGCAATTTTTTTTTATGGTTACAATAATGATTGTCAAAATATCTACGAGTGAAAACCATCAAAATAATTGTTTCCTAATTTAAAAAACACGATTCATCGGTTTTCTGGAGTTTAACAATTTTTTTTAGGGTATGTTAGATGTAAACCAAAAAACTCGCAAAGCTACTGTAAAGCCTATCTATTGCCGAGTATTTTAAAAAAAGATCATCAAAATCGATTCAGATTTGTGATGTAGGCAGATTTTTTTCTCACTGCGGGCTGGCTTTATAATGTTTTTTGGCGAATAATTTAAAGTTATGTTAGAAAAAAAAAAGTATGTTACGATTGTTTGCGTGAAATGAATCAGAAACTGAAAGTAAATCAATATTTTTAATTATTTATTTACTTTTTTCAAATACAAATCATCTCCACAGCATTCAAGTATTTTTTATGTCTGTACAAAGTGTTTATGATTTAGACAATGTGAAGTAAATATTTTCATATTCTAAGAAAACAAGGTCATAAATTCATAAAATTATTATTATTAAAAATTATGAACAAGTTACTTTACCATTAAATGCTTGTAATAAACCTGGAAATATTAAATTGCTTTCTCATAGAGGAAGCTTTGTATCGGTAGAAAATTTTTTTTTCTTAAACTACGTTAAAATGTTTTATATAGTGTCTAAACTGAAAAAATACCATTTTTAGAAAATGTCCGTCTATGTGTGTGTATGTGTGTGTGTGTGTTATTTGTCATATTTCAGGAACTCAACGGTAGATTTCAATGCCTCTGGGCTTCAAATTTTTGTTTTTTTATCTTTATGGCGGTTCGGAAAAAAAATTTAAGTTTTATACCTTATTAAGGTTTTTATAACGATTATTATGGTAAAAAAAGGTTTTGTACTAATTTAAGGGTGAAAAACAATGATCTAAATTTTTTAATTAGTAACATCTGATAGAGATTTAAAATAAATTTATTTTATATTTTAAATCATTTCAATACCATATTTTGTTCAGTTTTTATTAAAGAAATACTGAGATTTTTGTGGAAAACCACTTATATCTAAGAAATCTTTCGAGTGATTTTGATGATTCAAGGCTTAAATATTTATTCTTACATCCATAAAATCATTTTAAAAAAAAATTAATCATCAAACATTTTTAAGGTTGTTATAACGATTTTTTATGTCCAATAAGCGGTTTATTGCTATTTTTAGAGAGATAAACTTAAAAATTCTTCAATATTTGTATTTTCTATAGTATAAGAACACCTTTATTTTAGACTAAAAAATTTTTTTTCACCTTATGTCGTTTTTTCGTATTTAAGAAAATCTATTTTTCTTATTAAATCAGTGATTTTGACATTTGTAATAGAAATATTTGTGAACTTAGAGAAAATACGTAATAAGAGGCGTCGGTCGGAGAAAAACTTATAACGGTACATTGCCATTTATTTGAGCATTACAAAGTACCGTTATTAAGTTTTCTTCGTTCGGGGCATCCAATTGAAGATTATTTTTTCGAAAAGTTAATTTTTTGATGTTTGTATGCTATAACAATCGGAGATGTGCATCTCAGAAACCCTCTAAATGATTTATTTTACTTATTTATTGCAGCTGCCTATACAAAATTTGAGTTTTATACCCTATTAAGGTTTTGATAACGATTTTCATGGTAAAGAAAAAGTTTTTTACTCTTCTTAGGGTTAAAAAATCTATTTTCAAGTTCTATATAGAAACATCGCAATAGATTACAACGCAACTTGCCTTGATAGAGTTCTTGAAGTACTAGCTTGCCGGATATTCTCTTCAATTTATTAAAAAACCGCTGTATAAATAGTCATCAGTCAAAAAAAGGTCGCTGGTAAGGTAGAAACTGTTGCTGATGAATTTTTATTTTTTAAACTTAATATTTGTACCATCTATGAGGTATTGGCGTTCGAAACTTTATTCTACAATGTAGAGCATAAAAATAGCTTCTTTTGACATTTCAAATCATTTTACTATTTTGTTTGATTTTTTTTTTTGGTAAATAATAGCAGAATAATGTAGTTAAGGAAGCTTTGAGCTAATTTATTGGCAGCGTTTTTTTAAATTATTAATCATTATTTATTATTTATTGATTAATTGTAACTATTATTTATTTTTTTATGAAACAAATACTTAAAATATTTAGGTTTGTACAATTAAAAAGTTTACGAACTGTTTTAAAAAGCAGTAATTACTTTTACAATCTGTAATGCACGTTAAAACACTAGTATTTGTAGTATTGTAGCTGATGTAACTATAGTTTACTTTTTACGAAACGAATGCTTTAAATTTTCCAGCTTATACAATTAGAAAATATATTAACTTTTTTTAAAAGCAGTCAGGACTTTTACAATTTGTATTGCACGTCAAAAACATTATAAAGCTGGCTCGGCAAGTTATACAGAATTATTAGTTTCGCAAAATATTCACATGTTTGGCTTTTATAATGAAAATAAAACATTAGGCTTGACTATGTGGCATTAAGTACATTTAATGTATAATGAAACTAATGAAATGAAAACTTTAACTTTCTATAATAAAATACTTACCTTGTTCAAGTATTACGATATTTGTTATGTTGAAAATTTGAGAATTTCTTTTTGATCTCATTACTTTTGAAATCTTTTTTGTCGATTTATAAAGTTTTCAATTCACTTAAATATTTTAGTACAGATATTTATTTTAATATTGAATAATTTTTAGTAAATTATAACTCTTCGATGTATCAACAAACTTGACTAATTTTAGCTGATATCAGTACTTTTTAAAGGTTTAATTTTGTTCTGAAAATTTTTTGATTCACTTAGATATTTTAATAATGATATTTATTTTAGTAATAAATAAACTTTTGTTTAAAATAACTCTTTGACGTTGGAACGAAATTGACGATTTGTTGTTGATTTCATTACTTTTTAAATACTTTATTTCGACAATTAGTATTAAATAAGCAACATTAGAAACATGTTAACGTAAACGCTTGGAATTATATTAGTTTTCGCTACAGAAATATCTTTTCTTTTACTGTATGACGTTATTAGTTTTTAAACATTATTTTTGTTGGATAGATTCAAAATACATGAAAACTCGCTTAACCTTTTACTTTATATTGAATTTCTTTTTTTTATGGTATTATATCCGCAGAGATTCCTTCGGATGATCAATGTTTAAAAAAATTTATAATCAAACACATGTTTCATAGTCCTTATAATATTTATAGTCCGTGCTTGAAAAAAATCACAAACTTTGTGAAAAGAACTCGCCGAAACCTTTCTGTGATAATACATCTATAAAAAAACAAATCGTTATCTAGAATTTTTGTTAATGAATCACGAATGTCAGATAATCGTTGAGTATTGTGCATCAATGGAAAACATATAATATATTTATAACTACATTCATAAAGAAAATGGTAGAGCATTTTGTTCAATACAAAAAGAGTCAATCCCAAAAAATAAAGATTATGATGAAATTAGACAGTATATGACTGCACGATATTTAAGTACAATGGAGGCCGCATGGAGGTAACAAAAATTACCGATCTGTGGCAGAAGTCATTAGGTAATTATTCTACCGATACATATTAAAATCAGACGAAAAAAAATGTTTGTAGAAAATACAATTCTTGATTCTTTAAATAATTACAAAACGCAACTTACAAAATGGTTTAAATTAAATAAAATAGACAACTTTTCAAAAATTTAAATTATATTAATATTACAGAACATTGTATTTTTAATATTATAAATAAAAAAAAAAAAAGACAATGTTTAACGAAACGTACTGCACTATGTAGATTGAATGTTGTTTCTCTGAAAGATCAAGAAAGATGTTTTTTAAAATTAATAATAAAATAAAAACAGGGCTGTACGTCTTTGAAAGATCTAAAAAAAATGAAGGTAAATTATACAAAACTTACGAAGAAACTGCATTAAGCATGGGTGTTATTAAAAATAATTCACTAATGTAAAATGTTTTCGAAGGAACTAAGCATTGTTATGTTTGATTGCATGAAACATCTAAGGTGATAAGATATGGAAAAAATACAGAAGCAGATTTACAGAAGATTTTGTTAAAAAGAAAGAAAATGAAGCTCTCATACATATTAATGAAATTTTTCAATCAGAAAATAAGGGTTGTAAAAATTTAAAATTACCTGCTTCAGAACATATTGATTCAAATTTGAAATAACTTCAATGAAGAAATTAAATTTAGTATGAAAATCTTTGATAATCTATATTCTAAATTGAACAAGATACAAAAATATATTTTAAGATCAATAACTAACAGTAATAAATTTTTTTTTTTATTCATGGTACAGGAGGATCAGAAAGAACATTTTTATAATAATCGTTGGTTTATTTTTTTTTTCTAGGCAACTTAAAATAGTTTAAATGGCATGGACAAGTATTGCATTAATGTTACTCCCTAAAAGTATTACAAGTCGTAAGACTTTCCAATTGCCGTTAGATTAAGGAAACATTAAAAGTTTATTTTTAGAATTAAAATGTGATAAAAAAATTAAGAGGATTAGATTTAATCATATGGGACGAAGTGTCAATGATACCAAAGAAGGCATTAAAAATTTTTGATGAAACCCTACACGATTTGTGCAACAATAATAAACCTTTTGGAAACAAATTGATGGTTTCTGGTTGAGATTTCCGGCAGATTCTACCAGTTATAAAAAAATCAGAGAAGTACAATAATTTTGGAAGCAAATAAATCATCGTTTTTATGACCACTCTTTAGTATTATAAAATTACATATTAATATTCGTTCAATAGATGAAAATTTTTCGGAATTATTATTAGATATTGAAGATGGACGCGTCACAACCTTTAATATTCCGAAAAATTGGAAAACAACGTATATATGTCGACAAATTTTTGAAAACATTCTCAATTTAACAAAAAATGGTACAACGTTAACAAATCACTATGAACATACCATATATTTGAATAATAAAATTTTATATCATATGAACAGAAATACTATAACATATTATACTATGGATAAAGCACTGTATGAAGGTGTTGATAATTGTGATAAAGACATTTATATTGGTTTCCCAATTAAAGTATAAAATAAAATTTGACAAGGTCTTCCACCCCATCAACTGAATATATGATGTAAATTATATTGATAATGAATTTAAGCTTTGATGATGGATTATGTATTGGCACAAAATTGAAAATAACTATATTATATAAATATAATATGGAAGCCGCAATTATTGCGGGTGACTAGATTTATAATACGTCTTTTATCCCACGCATTACATTATCTTCTGAAAATAATTTGTCTCTACCTTTTCTTTTAGAAAGATCACAATTTTTCATAGTGTTACCTTTTTCAATGACAGTAAATAAATCTCAAGGTCAATGTTTCGATCGAATTGGTCTTTTTTTCAATGAACCGTTATTTTCACATAATCAATTATATGTACCATTATCTAGACGTAAACATCCAAATGGTGAATACATATAATTACAATCAAGCGACAATAATATTGTAAACATTGTTTGGGAAGACATTTTCGAAGATAATAATTAAATGTTTAAACTTTCACAATAAAATACGGTTAAAAAATATTTAATGAACCTTGTGTACTAGAATAGTTGGACGTAACAAATTATAACTTAAAAAAGGAGTAGGCCTATTCACCTTGGTATAATGATAGACAAAAGCTTGAACATCAGTTAAAATATTTAAAATGTATTTAACATAAGTTTTGATGTTACTGATGCAAATGGGTAAACCACGTTCAAAAAAGCGCTTCTGAATAGTTACTGCAAGGTGGAGTGGAAAAATCATTGAATAATATTTAACGTACAATACAAAAATTTTTATCCTTACAACTGTACACAACTTAAAATGTAGAATAATTTTTTATAAAATAGAAAATTATATAATTCGCAAAAAAATTCTATTTTTGTGCTTGCAAGCTGCTTAGGTTGTGCTTTGTAGCTTTGGGGGTGCTCTACAAATCTAAAAAAATATATCTTAGAAGGATTCGAGTTCCTTGCGTGGTGACTGCGGGGTGGGCGAAGGGGGGGGGGGAAG
>JAPYYV010002870.1:0-19560 GCA_030522625.1 Copidosoma aretas
CAGTAACAAATAATCAGTAAAACAGTTTATTACACAATAAAAAATTTTTTAAAGACATGCATGTTTTCTTTTCTTTAATAATAATAGAAATCTGATAAAATAAAAAGTTTGCAATAATTCGTGTACACTCAAGTTTACGGTAATGTGACCGGTCTTGGGTGTGCGGTTGAGAGCATGGTGAAATAACGTAAGAGGTGAGCTCTTCCGAGTTAAACACACCCACACACACACACACACACACACACACACACACACACACACACACACACATACACGCGCGAGCGCGCGCATGTGCGCATGCACGCACACTTTTGATAGAAACGAAATTGTATAGAAACCTACGTTACCAATACAAGCAGATCCCCTCTTTAAAGTATAGGCTTTCACTGTTTTCTCCCATTCTCTCTTCGTATTTATTTCTTGTGCACAAAAGATTACATAAAAGCCAAGGTAGCAAGTGGTAGCAGCTGAATCTTGTTTTATTCAGTAACTATTACCTTTTTGAGTAACCTCTAATAGGTTTTAAAGCAGCATATGACGGCGTTATATTACTATACAGTTTGAGAATTCAGATTTTATAAAAAAAATTACAAAAAATGTATCTACGTACTGCTGCAGCTAAAAATTTTGTGTCGAGGTATTGATATATACTAAAGATTTCTCGTATCTTACTAACCTTCCGAAGATGATTCCATTCGGTTTTCTTCGATTCACTTCATTACGAAATCTTTTACATGTGTACAACTTCAACTATTCATCGACAGTAATACGATGCTCAAACGAAGGCCACGTTGCGACTGAAAATACAGAGGATACTTAGGGCATAGGACGTTGCTATGCACGGTTTTTACTTCTCAAGGGATTACTGTAGCCAACCAAAAGACAAAAAAACTCTATCTAGAATCTTTTTTTTTCGACTTTTGGCCAGCTTTTTGGGAATCGGCCGCACTGTGCGGTGGTACAGTACAGCTTTTTGTACATGCTAAGCCTGTAAGAGCAAGGGTTATCTTTTGTGTGTGTATGTATGTGTATGTGTGTGTTGATAAGAGCACAAATACTACGCTCTTATCTAGTAGTTAGAACCAATTAATTTTGCCTCTTTAAGCACGGGCATACATATATAAACACTGTTGTATAATGTGCAACTACATACACATTTTAATTTGAGTTGATAAATGGTATAAAGTCGAACCACCTGATCCTTTAGGCACAGCTTTTCCTTTCTGCACAGCTTATAAAATAAAGTGATGTGTACGTATAAGAGCCTCAACCATACGCTCTTATCTGTGAGGTACAACGAACAATTTATACCTATTGACGCGCACACATACATATATATAAACACTTTTGTAAGTATATACATTTAATTTCAGTTTAAAAATGGTATAAAGTAATGGAATTTGTAGGGATGAATAAAGTTTTAATCATTGATCTGTTACTTTTATCTTACATAATTTATTTTGAATTAAGAAGGTAATTTCTTTACAAAGTGACAGATCGTAAGTAGCAATAGGTATACATTATTCATACATTATTTGTAAAATCATAAGCTATTACGCTGACAGCTTATCACTATCATCTTCGCGGTCTATATTAAACTAGAATTTTTTCATGCAATTGACATTATAAAGAGCACACATTGATTAGTAGCCTCTATTGTGATGAGTACAAGTAGTAACCTGCCTAAGAAGCTCAAACAATGAATAATCCGTCACACCGGTGACGTCGAATCAATATCTTTTAAACCACTTATTTTTCAACTTCAGTACAAAAACCTTGATAGCACATTTGAGCTTATTTCGTAGGACGTTTTTAATTGCAAGGTATTTAATATAACCTGAATCCTAAGCTAGTCCATGATAGCTTAGTTCAAAATATCAATTATCATATTTATGTTTCCATGATAATTTATACTAGGCAAAAGGTGCTTTGAAAAGATAAAATTGTGCCTCTGCATGGTTTGGATAAAGAGAAGGAATGGCTAATTTTTTAAGCACATAATCATTACCGGGCATTTTAAAGTCCTGCATGTCCATTATGTATTCCATAGTATTCTATATTTCTGCACAATGATATACATTTAATTTCTTACTTTTTCCTAACCTTTGCGTTCAGGGAATGATGACTGATTAGTTAAAAATTTTTCTGTTGAATATTTCATCCAAGAATTATTTGTATCATCATCCTTGGATGAAAGTTTCTCATATTCAACATAAGTAGTAAATTTGCCAGGGGTAGGTATATGCGACATATCGATCAATAAATATAATTTCAAGTAAATTTATTTTCTAGAGAATTATGCAGTATTTATTATCTTTTAATTTTTCCTTGGATCTTCTTGTATCTCATTCCTCTGCGTGCTTCTTCTTAAATTTTTTCCACTCTACTTGTCTTCTTTTGTTGTCTTCTTTTCCTCTGCTCCAGCTGCTCTGACTTTTTTCCATGGCGGTTGAAAGGCAAATGATGGAAGCAGAACTATGTACCGAGTCTTATAGCTTTATATAAGTTCATTGACATGCCTACTTATTGGACTGTACTGAACGATACGATCATGCAAAATTAGGCAATAAGCTGATGTATTAGCAGGAAAATTTTGGTGAGATTTAGATTCTAGTCGTACATTTACGAGAGAATTTTCAACCGACTCGTCTTGCTGCAATGACAAATAAAGGTATGGCATGTTGAAATTTATATTTTCTCAACAATGTTGCACGATCTCTTCCATAATACGAATTTTTAATGTTTGCACACATGTTACATGATAACGTCAGCTGGTGGTTTGTTTTATAAATATTGAGATCCCACTATGAATAATATTGTAAATTTAGATAGAGTCTCCCATTTCTTATATTGCAATGATCGAACAGGCTAGCACCTACACCTCTCTAATTGTTACAATTCGTCTAAAAGGATAGATTACCAAAGCATGGCTTTTCCAATTGCTAAGAAGTTTTGACTGTCCGTATATGTTTCGATGTAGCGGGTAATAGTGGATATTTATACAGTTCCCAAGTTCGATAACCCATAGATATAAGTTTATCTTTCTGTAGATAATTAGGTAGACGAATTATACGTAAATCAGACATTACAACGTAGGGCATGAGCTATTTAAGTTTCAACATTACTATCTTAAAGTCTTTCCAAGTTGCTACCGCATTACCACCTGCAGCAGAAGTCTGATTTCTTAAAACTGCATTTGAATCGTTTTCTGGATCTTGTTAGTATAAGTTCTTGTTTTACATTAATGACTTTCTTATGATAGTCTTCAGCAAAACCAAAAATTATACTGAAAGGAATCAAAATATCGAAGTAGCCATTATCATTTGTTAGACTTAGTTCGGTTAAAGTACTAAGCCAACCAGCATTCTCAGTCAATATGTCTTGATCAGGACCCAGCGTCAGCCAATTTCTTATGAGAGTTTGTGAACCTACATTCTTACACTGATCAATCTCTATTGTTTTAATTTTAAATCTTATTTTTTTAAACAGGTAAAGGATGGCATTGCTTACTAATTTGGTATTTTCTATTGCTGTAGAACTATCTGCTTGAACCATGAATATGTACTGAACTGCTGGATGGTAACAGACATAGGTCTTGGTGTCGAGTTGATTTACAAATTTTATCACTATTATTATGCGTTGACGATGCATATGGCAGATAAGCATGCATTTCGTAGTGTGCAATAGAGTCATCAAACATGACAGCAGACTGAATGTTTAAAATTTCATCCATTTTTAAAATAGCAAAAAAATTTGAAAATTATTTTACACCTTTTATTTTTGAGCCAAGACATTTAAAAAACTGTATGTTCCGGTTCGTTGGTTTTTTCAACTGTCTTATCCGACGACTAGACTATTTGAAAGCTCGCTGTAGACTCAGGGTAGAAGTGCATGTCAAGCTGCCTACATAGTTTTTAAGATTATATATGATACCTATTACGATGAGGTTTTTATGTGTAACCTTACAGTTATGACTTTTTCACGAAAATTTATTAAATTATCATCTTGATCAACTACGCGTAAATGTATGTGGTCAATGACTAGCCCAATCATACGTAAGTAAACTGTTTGTGATAAAACTTTAATAATTATATATATTGGTGGTACGGCAGGAAAAAATTTATGAATTGTGTGGACTTTTTTACGTTTGTATAGGCTCCACTAGTAATGCTGCATTAAACTCGTAATGCATTGATCTTAAGAAATGCTACAGGTAAGTCTGAGTTGTCAGTTAAGTTATCTTGATGTACTTGTTCAGTGAATCCTAATAATCACCCCATGGAATTTTTTGGTCTAAAATCAAAAGTATGACTACACGTAATAACACTGCGAAGCGTATTATTATTGGGTTTAATACTAATGCTTATATCCTATGGTTGTGACGCATTTACTAAAAATAGTTTAATACCTTGAATTTCATAGCTAACAGTTAGAATAACTATCACTTGATCACCCACATATAATTTATCCATATTTTCGTGGATATAAGGGATTAAATTAAACGATAGAAGTTCTACCAAGCCAAAAACACATTTGTATTTTGGTCACAACTCAATGGGTTGAAAATACTATGCTTCAGGGTAAAAAATGGACCAGACAAACTGAGTGTCAATGTTTCTCCCATGACCACCAATGTAAAAAGAAGCTATTTTTACTGATTCAAAAGCTTATGTATTTTGACAGGAATGTTATACACAAATGACCGCAATTATAAAAACCAAATTTTTGATATCGTTCGTGATTATACTTGACTTGATCAGCACCCTAATACAACAGTAAGTCAATGGGTGGCTGTAAATCTCTAAAACTGTTATACTACATAACATTTTTAGTTTTTTTTTTATATGCTACCCAATTAGTTCCAGGCCAATTCTTATCATCAAGATTAACTATAGCAGTTTCACAATATCATGCCTATTTCTGGGTAAGTCAGTTTGCATGAATACTTCACGAAAACAGGAAGTTTTCAAGATTTTGGCCAATTTTTGTCCAATCCACATTTGTAATAGCTTGCTGAGGTTATTTTAATTTTTAGTTTTTTTTTTTTTTTTTTTTTTAGGCTTTTTTCCTAAGGCTTTAGATATACTTCTAATCTAGTCTTATGGGGCCTAAGATTATTCTTTTCCAAAAACAATATTTTCCATAGTTTTATAATGTCTTTGACTTTCTTCTGTTGATTTTTCGCCGACCAAGCTGCGTTGACGCTCTTCATATTTTCCGCTATTCCATTAGCTGCAGTGCCAGCTGCACTTAAGCCAGCAAACAAGGAAATCAAGGGTAAAGCTCCACCAATTTAAGTAGTTAGACGTTAAAAAGGAGAGATTGTAATACGCTTTTTGCGACTAGATTCTTTAACTGCACTACGAGCACCTTTCAATGCATTACTGATTACTTTATGAGCATTTTTGCTCTTAGTATTCATTATATGCAAGACTTCTTGTATAACTGCACTTAAAGCAGTATTAAGTTTCTTCTTCATACTGCATCTATTTTTAAAATTTTTTTTCTTTTTATGTTCTAAACCCATACTTAATTTACTCTTAAGCTTTATATCACCTCTTACCAGAACAGCAGCTGCTTTATCACGAATACTCGAATCTGGAGCTTTAACTCTTCGCCAAGCCCTCCCAGCCTGGAAGTTATCTGCTATGTTTCTAGCCTTAAGATTGTTTTGATTTTTTTAATACGCTATATTATGCTCTTTGTACGCCACGTCCAGAAAATTAAATCCAGGATTACCTCTGGCAAGACGTTCCGTAAGATTAGTAACTGGATCACAGTACTGATAGCCTGGCAAGTAAACTTCTACGGGTAAAGAAGTTATGATTTTATTTACAAGATCATATCCCTCATTAAAATGGATGATCATTACTCTTCGGAGGTTGGATTATGAATGAGTTTTAGTAAAAAAAATTTATTCTACTTATAGTCGACCGTTAATTTGCTATTAAGGGTGTATAGTTACGACTTAAAGCATGAGTATGAAGCGCTATCGATCTCTGTTGCACTTCAGTTGTAATTGATACGTCATACAGTTCAGACATAAATTTCAAAGAACAATCTGTAAATTTACAAGTATAGTATGCACTATATTTTGAAAACCATCAAATTCAGATAAAAAACTTAAAATATCCAATAAGTAATAGATTAATGGAGCTACTTGTGAAAAAAAATCTTGATTAATTTCGTATTACAGAGAATGACATTTAAAGACTTCTGCTGTCTTTTAAGTCGGGTCTTACTTCAACTACTGGTAGAGAATGTAATGATCTCTGCCAGCTGTGCCACTTTCTGATATACAGCTAACCCATTCACTGTGGCTACCCCTTTCATTTATGGCACCTCTACTGCAGCAACTCTCTCTAGACTCTTCTCCCAGATCAACTGTTTTCTTCCCTTCTAGCTCTTCACTTAGGTTTGCTCATCCCCCCTTCACTATGCTCTAGTGATCCCATGGTAGGGTATCTGGATGTCCAGGGTGAAGATAGCGTTCATCATCCTGCGCACTTGACGCAATTTTGTTTTTTTCGGTAAAGCGTGGATAATGCCGTGATCTTACATTTTTTTGCTCTCAAATCATGCTCCAGTTCCACGGAAGCACTTAATGTTATATTCAACGGTTATCGTAGCCTTAACTTCTCAATTTCTCACACCTTTTGCTATCTTTATTGGTTTTTGATTTTGAATCTTTACGCTATACATTTTACTCCTCAACTCTATAAATTCCAACACGATTTGCCCATTACATTCATCCTTCATCAAACCGCCGATTTTTTTATTTGAACGAGGAATATTCAAATCGTTGTATACAGAATCGTCCTATGTGTCAAATTCTCTGATGTTTTTACGCATTATATTATAAATATTTTTGTTCTCTATTTCGTACACAAGACTATCAGTATCTGTGTACAAAAGTTTTCTCTGGTCTTAAATTTTATTTTTTATAAAATCGTGATGAAATCGATATACAAGTGTCTTTGATGGGTCCAAGACAATCAATTTAACAAATATTGGCTTTTTAATGCAGATCTCAAAAATATAATTGTATAGCCACTAAATGTTCGTTAAATATGTCACAGCTATGAAAATTTGGTCGAGTAATATGACTCTCAGCGCCATATTGCCCCTCCTACTTGTTAATAAGCTTAACATTAATACATTTTCGTTCGTTCCCCATCGTTTTTTCGCATACAACATTATTAAATAACTTGTGCAACATCTTTTTAAAGTCATTCTTCGCATTTTAACGCATTTTACTATTGAAGACTGTGTATTTTTTAACCATGGACACTGTATAGAATGTAAAACTATTAATCTTCTTTATTCAAAGACCATTTCTCACAGCCTGTTTGAGCGCGCACAAGTTAATCACATAACGTATCTTATCGTACAGTGTAGTCAATAATTTTTTTTGGCTTGGATGCGAAAGGTGCAATGTGCTTAGCACAGAAAGGTGAATCCTTATAAGCATCGTGAAGAATTTTAGTGTACTCAAGATCGACTTCAAGTATATAACCAATTTCATCATCATGTGCCACGCTTAGAATACCCCTTGAATACATAAAATATTTTTGACTCTTATTGGCTTCATAGCCTTCTTTCATGCATGGATTGTTGGCCTTTGCATATCGATTCCAACACTGGTCAATACGGCCACAAATACTACGTTCAATGAACATAACCATATAAATATCAGTCAATAATTCTAGTTTTCCCTGCAATAAAAATGGCATGTAAGTTTTAAAACGAATTGGGAAAAAATTATACTTAGTACTAACCTTCGTAAATTTTAACATTGCATCCCTTGCTTAGCCAGAAATTGTATAGTATCGAGCTTTATCCAAGTCATATGCCTCAAGACAATTATTTCACTAATTTTTGAATATTTCAGCTAGTAGCAGTACATCAGTCTTCAAATATAATTTGGAATATTACCCAAGTGTTTGAACATTAAAAGTATTCAAGATATTTTAAGCATGCTCAAATAAGCTTCCTATAGACTGCTGTAGTAGCTCTGTTTTGATGGCAGTTTGTTTTCCCTCAGTTTTTCTAAAACAGAAGTGTAATAATAAGAATACAAACCTTCCATGTTCAATAACATTATCTGATCTGTGGTAGAATAATCATCATTTAAAAATATTTTTTCGAGTATTTTATGTTCCTCTAAACAACGTGACAATGTTTCAAGAGACGAAGCCATGAACTTAAAGGATCGATGAATCGAAGATTAATATAAGTTTTTTCCACATATTTTGTAAATGAACTATACTTTTTTTTCGTCTATGGTAAAAGCTAAATTCTCCCTGGAAAGCATGTAGCAAGTTTTTTTTATGAACAAATGCGCATCATATGCGCTCAAGTTATAGAAAATCACACGTATCATTCTCGAGTCTTGATAGATAATATGACAATTGTTATGAGCGAGGCCGCGATTACTAAAAACAAAATAAAAATATACACTTATCACACAAGAATTTTCATGATGAAAAAAAGATACACTTACGCTCCAGATGGGTGACAGTGAGCTCGAACTTTTTTATCACCCAAGCTAAATGGTATGTTACATATATGACACAAAAACGCGTTATCATATTTGAATTCTTCAATTTTCAAACTTATCATTTTAAGTAAATGTTTGTGTAACTTTTCTAGTTTCAGAGCATAAAGATAAAGAGCATTAATAAACCATCTGGCAGGTGTTTTATCATAGTCATTACTTTTTCTGTAAGTTTTATATTCTTATTTACTATCGTCGTTAGAACACTTGACAAAATAGCCAATACTAAATGCCTTGTGACTTTATTAGGCACGGTCCCTCTCCACAAATTCTGATTAACATTGAACGTCTACATATACAATGAAATGTACTTAGTTTTTGTAAGCAATATTTTTGAAATGCAGTATATTATCATCATTTGTTCTATTGGGCAGTGTGATTTGACATGTACTCAGAAGTTTTAAATCAACTTTATGCTCTTCCAACATTTGTTTGGACAAAAAATAGTGAGAATAACAATAACATATATTTACTGCATGTCCATCTTATGATAATTGTTTGCCCACTAGGCGAGATAAATTTATTATTCGAATAATGATACTAATACTCTTTATTAAAATTATCTTTTTTTTTTATAGTCGTCTTCCTGATAATCTAGATAAAAGGTTTTAATAAGTAGAAGATTTACGTGTTTGTCTTTTTTTTTTTGATTTAAAGTAACTAAAAAAGACATTGTGAATATCATTTTTTGTTCTTAAGAAATGTAAAATAACCGATAGGTTACTTTGATTTTCGAGGTTTGTATTCTTCTTGGGGTTCACAGGAAAGTTGAATCCATAAAATTGTAATTCCTTTTCATACTAAACATAGTTGAAGACACAATTTAGATTTCTTTTCGCTAAGTGTAGCCCTGATAGAGTAGCCTATTAAAAGCATTAAAGATCCCTATTCAACAAATGTACGCAAGCATTTTTTATATATAATCTTGTAAGTTTATGAATGAGCTGCCTTGCATGGGATCTACTTTAATAATGTTTACAACTAAATTTAAAATTGAGCGCAAAGACCAGCCCGAGTCTTCACCACTAAAATCATCCATTTTTGTTTCTATTGGTTATTGTACATTCACATCAAAAAACTCATTGAAGTATGTTAACCGGTATATAGGTTGCAATTTTATGTTGAAGTATCTTATGTCTCCATTCTCGACATTATCTTTAACTATAGCAGATTCAGCTTCCAACACTGTATTTACTTTTAATGCTTTATGTTCACTAAAAGATTGCTGTATTTGTTTAAAAACTGTCGTTTTGTATCCTTGAAAAAGTTTTTGTAGATCTAAGGGTATTAAATTTACAATCGAAACTGTTGTGATCTGACTTTCAAATGCACTATTCACATCATCTAGACTTACAGGTACATCATTTTAAACCACTGCTGTTGCTGCTGCTGCTTCTGCTACTGCTTCTATATCATTACCTTAAATACATTTTGCAGGTTCCATTTCTTGCTTACTTTCTAATATCAAACTTTCAGGCTCAATTTTAAATGCCTTTACTGCTGCTTTTACTTTTCGCTCAATGTCTGATATGAAAATTTCTGGTTCATTTTTAAATGCATCAACTGCTGCAATTGCTTCTCGCTTAATGTCTGATACAAAAACTTGAGATTTATTCATGAATTTTTTGTTGCCTCTACAACTTCCAAATGATTGTAATAGTATAGCAGTTTTAAGTAAAACCACGGAAGACTGAAATGTTTGTTTTTGTGACGTCGTTAAATCATGTCGCTGACTAAATATATTGGCATTATTAAGAATAGTATGACCAGTGCTTAGCACTCTTTGAATATGAGTAGCATGGACTAAACTATCAAATACTTGTTAATACGATTGCCATCGGAAATTAGCCGAAACTTTAAAATGCTGAACAGTTGCCATGATTAACTTGCAGAAGGAAGTTCAGCGGTCGACTAATGGTGTTTAAATGGGCCGCATGAGCAAAACACGCTCCTTTTAAGATCCTTAGCTTAGTCGTGAAGAAGAAGAAAGGACCTATAGTAGCAGTTTAGAAGAGGGGTTGTAGAGTTGATGTAGTAGTAAAGAGGGTTTTAGCATGGTCTTGAATATCATAGAGATGTACAAAAAGAGGTGGGAGAGCAAGGAAGGGGTATTGATGTGAGGACATTGGTAAAGGCATATAGTTTAAGCTTGTACAATGCTTGAGATCGTATACTAAAAATATACTTGTACCACGTGCTAAATTCTGCCGTATATACATATACATATTGAAATGGATAGAGAGAGAACATATTTATCAGACTTTGGTAATACAGAGCTGGCAGAGCGAATGACAGTCGGAGAGCAAGCACCCGAGTGTAATAGTGCAGTTCTCTTTCTCTCTCTCTACTCAAATCTATTTTTGATTTTTATATTTTATTTTTTAAATATTACAATCCTTAAAAATAAAATTATATGCAAGCTAGTTAAGGTGAAAATTATCAAAATAAAAACAATTAATAAAACAAAAAATATTCATAATTTTATAAAAAAAAAAATTTTAACATCCGCTTCATCCGTTTTATGTTTTCTGGGCTTTTTTTCTTTTTTAGTAGCCTCTATTTTTATTCGAGCAGCTTGTCTTATCTCTCTTTTACAACTTCCTTCTCCATTTTTTTAACCAATTCCGCCTGCGTTCTTATTATTTGGACCGTCTCGCTGGCTCGTCATTTCAGCTACTGCTATTTTGGAAGGTATTTTACTCTCTTATTCAACTAGTTCTTGTCTTCTTTGGCCTGTTCCTCGAAATTGTCCGATAAGAAGCGCACATTTAATAGTTTCGCTGTTGGCAGTGTCAAGGTCGGTGATGGTGTTGTTGGCAACTGCGGTTGTGAGAGTGGTGATGCTGGCGTTTCCTTGGGCAGTGATGCTGTTGGGGAATGTGGTGATGATGGCGGTGGTCACAGCGGCGCCGCTGATGGTAATAATGCTATAGGTGCCGCCAGTGCTGAGGGTGGTAATGCTGGCGGTGGTAGATGTGTTTGCGGTAATGATGTCGGCTGTAGTGACCTTGGTGGTGGTGGTGGTGGCTGCTGTAGCAATCTCATGTACTCATCTTACGATATTGGTGGCATAGGTATAGCTATTCTTGCTTCTGCTGCTAATGCCGCTGCTGCAGCAATTGATTCTTCTGCTTTATCTGCTGATGCTGCTTCTGTTGCTGCAAGCGAAGCGAGCGTGGGCAGCATGTCCCTTTGGAGTTGTCTTCCGTGCCTAAAGAGCCACAACATAGAATCCGATGATTTTATTCGCAAGAGTAGTGGTGGTAGCGCGCCCGCGAGTTCACCTAAAAAGAAAAGCGATTATGTTGAAAAAAAAATGCAAAAATTTTGTTAATAATTTAAAAAAAAAATACCATAGAAATAAAATAAAAGTCGACTCAAAGCGATCTTGTCGCTTCTGATTCTGCTTGAGACATCTTTTTGATCTTACGCTGTAAAAAAATATTAAGTGTAAAAAATTGTGTCTAGACTGCTTTTAGTAATAAGAATAGTATAAAGAGAGAAAAATAGTCACTAAAGTGAGATAAAAATAATAATAAAGATCACTTTCCTTTCTGCCTTATGCGTTCCATGGAAGCGCTCTTGCTCTGTTTCTTACTGCCCGACGGGATGCTCTTTTTCCCTTTCTTTTCCTACCTTGACTTGTTTTATTTTCGGCTACTGCTGGTGCAGGTGTGGCAATTAATTAAGAATTAGGGCTGGATAGCTAGCTAACACGCACGAACTGAGAAGATGCTAAAATTGAAAAAATACATGAAATATTTTTAGTCGGTAAATAAACAAAATTTTGATACAATAATTCTAAACTTCGCACATATTGAGGAGTAAAAATGAACGATGCGAAGCAAAAAAAATTTTAATCTGAAGTAAAGAAAAATCATAAGCGGTAAAATAAAGTGTAAAATACGACAGAAAGAAGATTTCGAATATTTTTTCGAAACATAGTTTGGACTAATATGTGTGCGTAGGATGTAAAATTAGCCGCATAAAAAAAGATTTTAAACATTTTGAGTTGAACGTTAAGAGAATTGTTTTAGGTACATGGAGCTTGGAAGCCGTTAGTAGAATACGTCATATGTTTTAAGTTGAAAAAAGGGAAATTTTCGACCAACATATAAAGGAAATGTATAAAATAAGCTGCAAAATAATAAAAAAAAAGGAAATTTTTTTGTTGGAGGTAACGTGAGCTGCAAAATAGCTTAAATAATATAAAAATTTTCGAGACTATAGTTTTGGCTGAGCGTATACGGAAAGAGAAGAAAAGATAGGATATTAAAACTTTTCAAACTTACCTGAGTAAGAGAAATATCGTTGACCGATGCTTCTCTTTCCTCGCTGCTTTGTATTCATGGACTACTGGGATGCTGCTTAAGATGCTGCTGCTGATCCTTATTTAAATTTTTTCTTCCTTGAAGACTGTCGTGGGATACCGAAAAATGCTCGACAATAATTGTCATTTCAAACTTAATATTCGTGTGACGCGTTAATATTCTTGTAAGCGTGATTTTTGCACTTTGTAAAGATACCTTTCTTGATTAAAAATAAATTATTTAAGATACAATTAGCAAATCAATGTCTCACGTTTTATTAATCCCTACAAATTACGCTTCTGTATACTATGTATCAACTAAAATTAAATGTATATACTTACAAAAGGGTTACAATGAATGGTTGTCTGCGCACTTGGAGAGGTAAAAATTGTTGGTTGTACCTCTTAGATAAGAGCATTAAGGCTATTATCTATACATATCATTTTATTGTACAAGCTGCGTGGAGAGGGGAAGCTTTGCCTAAAGGATGAGGTAGTTCAACTTCATACCATTCATTAACTCACACAAAAATGTGTATACATATGCACATTGTACAACAGTGTTTATATATGTATGCTCGTGCTTGGTGAAGCAAAAGGTATTGGTTCTACCTCACAGATAAAAGTGTATGGTTTGTGCTCTTATCCACACACACACACACACACACACACACACACGCGCGCGCGCGCGCGCGCGCACGCACACATACATATATACACACATACCTGTACAAGACAACCCTTGCTCTTACAGGCTCAGCAGAGAGGGGAAGCTGTACCATCTGGCGGTTTGTGCAAAGCCACGGCTGTTTGATTATATTCATGCACTTGGACATCAATCGCCACGTTAGATCATACCTACGTCTGTTCGTGTACAGTCACGTGAGCCCCTGGATGTTGGGGGTGTGTTGGAATTGGCGTGTGCTGGAGTCAGCGTAGTATACCTACTTATAACCAGTAAAAGAAATGGTATTGTAATTTGGTAAGGTTATGCTATGTAAAATTTCAATGTATACCTTCATAAAAAAATTATTGAAATATCAGTGAGTGTAGTGAATGTTTGGATGGTACGAGTTACTTAATTATTGCTATTTTCCAAAGCTGAAGCGCAACGTTAGGTCAGCTAGATAGTGCGAAATTGCCAACCTAACAGCTTAATTTTTCAAGTATGCAGGTCATCAGAGTTTTTTATCATATTCGGGGCATTTATTATGGAAGTATACAATATATTACGATGAAAGTCCAAACTGGTCAAGTTTATTGTAACTCCGTGTGTGATGTGTATGGACCTCGTCGATGAACTACAGTATCAACCGATCTTTCTATGGTTCCTGGCATTCCTGCATGGATTCAAATCCAGAATAAAGAGTCTTACATACAGGTTGTCTATGGGTTTTAAACTAAGATAGCTAGAATGTGGTTGCCAGATTTCCAGCTGAGAAATTTTTAGAAACATGTAAATCACGTTTGAAGTAGGGTAGCCCATTGTTGTAATCCCCTAATAAAAGTGAAGTATTTTTGTAGTCGCCCAGTGGTCAATGATAGTATCACAACACATGCAGCCTGCAAAGTCATTAAAAATTTTCCTAGTGTACAGATGACAAGATTCATTGGCTTCCATATGAACTTGGTCGAATTCATCATAATTAAAGGGAAGCAGTACAAGTACCTGCTCCACGCTCATGAAATAAGGAGTAAGAATCTTAGTCTCACGCTGCACATCCAGACTTGCAACTAGCTTCTTAGAGAAAGACAATAATAATGAAGAACTCCTGATGGTGAAAATTCAAAAATAAAAAATGAATTTGCAAAATATATTAATCATGGGACGAAAATATTAACCCTGCTGCTGATCACAGAAATCTGGATTATAGATTTACAAAAAAATGAGCTGCTAAAATGATGTACAACTAGTAATTGTTAATTTTTTAAGTTTAGACACAAATTTTTTAACACAAGATCCATAAGCAATCATTGATCCTGGTAGCAAACAATTCTTATAAAAATTTTTTCAGTACAACATGGGTTTTCTTCACTCCAGAGACACAAAGCTGATGGCAGGTGCAGAAACTGTAAGATCTGCAAGGCACTTTTCATTTGCATAAAAAGTGGTATCATAACCGTTCTAAATGATCTTATCAGTTTTCATTATCTTCCAATGGTTTTCTGTGATCTTGTGTACAGCAATTCTCCACTGATTAATAGGAAAGCTTCATTGAACTTTGAACTTCCTGGTTAGTAACAAGAATAGAATCTCTGTATTGTACAACTTTAATTTTTTAAGAAATTTTAAAATTTTTATTTTTCAGGACTACTATAGAATTTACGTGATGAAAACTGTACTCCACCCGCAACTGCTAACTACGTAGTCAGCTTACACTTAGATCGTCACAAGGTCATTTCCATTAAAGCTGTAGCATTTAAGAGCAGTCTTTAATAGACTAGATAAGTACGTTGTTTAAAGAAAAAGTTATCCGAGGAGATCAGTCCAGTTTTTTAGGAATCCTGTAGCCTTTGGATTCCAGTAGGAACGAGTCAATCAACAAAGCTTTGTTTCAGACAAATAAAAGTTGATTAAGGCGTGGCTATACTGCCTGCTCTGGTTAAAATGTAAGGCACTTCTGTAGAACAGTCGTGTGTCTAAAAAATATATTTAACATTTCAATTTCAAATCCCTTGTATTTGATCTACTTCTATTTTAGTAACCAGTTTCGATGTCAGGTCTCGACAAAAAGCATCTTTTCAGAAGCCTGAAGCTTACTATAAAAAACGTAGTAAAAGCTGGTAGCATTCCATGTCTTATATCTAGATTGAACCTCAATGATCAGCAGAAGAACAATAAGGATATAGTAATGCAGTGTCGAGTACGCTAATAGCCACTATGAACTGGAATCTGGCCAGATATAGGATAGGCTCGCTTGCGCTTTATTGCATAAGGTATACAGCCTCGAAATCACGCGCATGCAGACAATCTGCAATGACCTCCATATAACATAAACTGATCTCAAGAAGAAAATCTGGACAATTTTAGAGTGCTTGATCTTCCACAAATATATACCGTGTTATAAAATATAAATATAATGTGTCAATTAATATACTTATTTGAAAACATGTTTTCTAATTACTTTATGTTTTTTTTCTTTTCCTGACAAACAATTACTACTGCACGTGTGATGTAAATGTTTTTTTTTTTCTATATCTTTCTTGAATCATATATCAGAAACCCTCGACAGCATTTAACGATACAGAAATTAAAATATTTGGGATAATTTCCTCAGAGTGGCTCTGAAAACAAATATAAGTTGCATCCGTTTACAAGGTTGTTATAATGATTTTTAACATCCAAAAAGCGTTATTTTTTCTATTTTTTGAGTCAATTATTTTTGATTCAATTTACTAACTTATGTCCTGTTAAGCAGTAGAATAGTTTTTTTTTCTTATTTTGAATCATTCTCCTTCGATCGTTCCTTTTTTTTATTGAAGAAATACTACGTATATATTTTAAGACTTCAGTCATATCGCAATTACTCAAACTGTTTACAATGATCCAAGGCTTAAATTTATCGTTTTTAAATACATATATATATATAACCTTGGAAAAGAATCCCAATAACCCAAACAATTAATTTAATTCGATATATTTTATTGGCGCTGTATTAATTGCATTTTCCATAACCAAAATCACAACAAAGGGCATTAGTAACCCCATCCCGTGTCCGCAAGTTAAAGAAAAAACATCTGTTACGTAGGTAAGGTAGGTATATTGCTAATTGCTAATGCTTCCAGTGCTAGACTGCCCGCTGCTTCTCTCAATCACTCGACACTGCGATTACCATTCCGTACTTTCTACTAAAAATAATAAATAATTAGTTGATGTTGAAATCAAACAGTATTATTGTGGGTTATAGTAAGGTCGCTCTTGTTTTTTTGATGCTTAACAACGTCCCGTATATTTAGAAAAACAAAAAATATAATTCAAGTCAGTATAAAATAGCACGCTTACCATATTTGGAGCCAATACTATTAATAACTTTTATACATTTTATTGAATATGAATTTTTCATGACCAGAGATACCTTCCTAATGGAATAGTTTACTGTCTCTTAGAGTTACACGAAATTTTCTTCAGTTACAAATGAGAATAGTACAGAATACAAAATATCAACTCCGTCGGTATAAAATAACCATCCGAACTCGCCTTAAAGTAATTTATTGAATTTTTTTTAAGCTTTGGTATATGAAAAATTAAACAACTAAAATTTAAGAAATAATACTATAATATTAAGTACTAGCTACATTAATGTCAGATAAAGTAAGATTCATCATATCTTTAAACATATATTTATAATAAGATAATTTATATGTGAGCTGTATAGGAGTGATAAGCCACTTCAAGGTTTAAGTTATTACTCACTATAAAGTTCCATAAGCTAATGTACCTTGAAAATTCTATTCGACAGCAATCTTTCCAAGCCCAGTCGATTCCAAATAATTCCCCTTCTTCAACTGTTTGAGGCAACCGATGATGCAAGGTTTCTGGTAACCTCAGGCCAGATATACCTCCAATAACAGATATCGTACCCATTACCACTAGGGGTAATACTAAGTTGTCTCTACCCTAAACAAAAGGTTATGGTTACTATGCATTTAAAGTACGATAACGTGACATTTTTATAGATACAGCTTATTTTTTATTTTAACACGTTATTTATAGAATATGAACATTTTGTTTTCCGTAAATGATATTTAGTAACTTATTATTTTTGCATTACAGTTTTTTTTTTTTTTAATTTGGTTCTATCTACTTACAAAATTTGAAATATTGTTTTTATTTCCGGGACAAAAAAAAATCGTTTTCTTATCTTGTATGTGTCATCTGTCTCTTCGTACACTCTAATGGGACCATCTCGTGAAGTTTATTGCATTAGAATTTATTTTTAATTTTATCAACAGTAACAAACAGTATTGTGCATATTCATCTTGTAAAACGTTTCTCAAAACATTTCCTTTATAACCTCTGGTTCACGGATATTTTTATATATGGGAAGATTGTGAAGTATAACTATTTTAAGCTTTACTAGAGTATTACTTATTTTGTGAACGATATATATACATGCTTTAAAAGTATATAAAAAAATATATTTAAATATGCATATATTAATAAGATATTTCTTCCTCGAAATTTAGAAGAATTCAAAGTTCAGCCTCACCGATATATTTGGAAGGAATTCAACCAATGTTAGAATATCTGGATGAACTACGTCAGCAGGTATTTAAGTGATAGTAACTGAAACTATGTTATGACCGTTATTGGAAATTACAAGACCATGGCCTGCTGATAGATTCTTCTATATTTGATGGTAAAAATTTTGTACAATAATCGCTTTCTAGATATTTAAAGAGGTAATCGTTGCAGAATAAGTAAAAAATTTATAGGATCAGTACGGAAGACAATACCTGCTATCAATCACGTAATTAAGCCATACTATTTTTTCAATGATCAGTACTGCGAATACTGCTATTACTTTGAGACAGAGATTTTAATTGTATCTCTCATCAATGAATAAGTGAATGTTAGTAAAGTCTGATCGTTGAATACAGTAAGGTACACTACTCTACTCCTTAAAAACTCGTTTTCTTATAGGTCTGCAGGATTCCGCCATCCATGTCCAAGTTTTCTAAGGACTTCTACATTATTTGTATATTACAGATACATCAAATGGTCTGAGTATTTTTTTACTATTAGTGCATAACAGCTTTAAGAGACTCTCTCATACAGTAACGGTGTAACAGATGGCTTTTTGTCTGTTTTAGATTTTTGTAATAGAAGATCAACAGTCCAGCTTCTAGGCAATAGCGATACTGGGCCATCGTGTGACTAACCCACCCCCACCCTTAGTATTTGGCATGCATGCATTTTTTACACCCCTTAGCTGCTGTAAGACGGATAGTTTTCTACCCTTTTCTGGCTGCTGCACTTTTTCCACCCCCTCCTAGCCACTTCTCTAAGAGAGCGGACCCTAAATAGAGGTTCCAAGAGCATATAGTGGTGGCTTGTACGAAGAAAAGTGAGGGAAAAAAGATTGGCTGATTACTAACTTACCTACCAGCGCTCGAACGAAAACAAACTTTGCAGTGCACGCTCGGACGAAGAAAAACTTAGCAGAAGAAGTCGGATAAAGACAAGCTTTGCAAGTCGTGTTCGTAAGAAGACAAACTTTGCAGTGCGCACTCGGACAAAAAAAAATCAGCAGACCAAGTTAAGTGATGTATGGGCAAAAACGCAAAAACCCAGTTAACGCTATAAAATTAATAAAATTAACTAAATCCCAAGCGGTCAATCCCCAGTGACCTAATAAGCTCTACGGTCTGCATTTTTGCTTATTTTAATAACTATCAGCTAGTACCCAGTAACCCGGTACAACCGACTGCCTTCACTTATCCCAAGCTTTTTAACCCATTAACCCGGGGGACAGCGAGTTTCTAATATGATGAGTGAATAAATTAATGATTGAATATCATTCTGACCTGAATCTCTAAATTTTTAACTAACAAGTAAACCTACCCAAGTGTCAGTCACCGATTTTAATGAAAGTTTGCATAGTGGTAGATAATCAAAAAATAAATGAAACGTGTTTTTTTTTATTGGCGGAGAACGGTTTCTAGGGGGTGAAATCTACCCTTAAGTTTTCAC
>JAPYYV010002871.1:0-23229 GCA_030522625.1 Copidosoma aretas
CGATTACATACACTCGCTTCGAATTTAACCCACTAACGAATCTACAAAAACTAACTGCACAGTACACCGATCCCCGAAGACGCGCCCGGGAAAACTCACCCACGACTCTCAACGGCCGCTGCCGCCACGTGCTCTCTCCCTTTCGACCCGGATGACCTCCCCCCGCCCCGCACCGGCTCTCCGCTCTGTCGCTTCATCCGCTCTCTCTTTCTCTCGCACTCTTGGTCTCATTGCTCTACTCCTCACTCTCCCTTATCCCCGAAGAAACCCACTCAAGCTAACTCTCGAACTTCCACTCGTACCCTCGAACCCCTCTCCTAGCGCGCACTTCCTCTACACAGCAAAAAAAATGTCTCTCGAATGACTCGGCTCTCGCAGCGCACCTGCAGCATACTCTGTCGCTCTATTAAACGCTTCTTGGTCGCCACCTATACCCGACTCACGCACACCTACACACGCACACGCACACGACTTCTCGAAATCCCACGACTTCTCGAAATCCCAGCACTGGCTACTTACGGCGCTACTACCCGGAGAGGAGCCCCGTCCTTGGCAACCCCGCGACTCGTCCTCTGGCTCGCGTCCTGGCTCGACTGCCAACCGTACTCCTCGGGATCCTCAAACGGCCGCTGGATCACGGCAGCTGACGGCAGGTGTCGGTCAGCAGACATCGTGGGCTGCTGGATGACGGACGGCAGCTAAAGGCAAGATGGCGATGCAGCAGGGCAGCGGGAAACGTCGATTGCGCAGGACTCGTTCCTCGCACGTCGGCAGCCAGCGGAGAAGTCCCGAGATGAGCTGGCCAGCTGGCTCGCGTAGGCTCGGCGGTCGCTCGGTGTCGCCTCCGTCTCTCTCTCTCTTTCTCCTACTCTACACCGCTCGCGTTCGACTCGGTCTCCTCTCCTCGCGTTCGACTCGGTCTCCTCTCCACTCATACGCATGCGCATACACACTCGTACCCATACTCGTCCCGGAGCGTCCTCCCATATCTTGTTCAAACGTAAGCATAGACCACTTAGTAGAACTAGAACGAGCTGATCCCGAGTATGTAATCCATGATCCTGTGGATCTCCTTTTAAATGCTTTTTATGTCCATGCTCGTATTATCCAAGACTATGTAGTCAAAGGTAATCAAACTAGTTCAAACGCTTCAAACTCTCTGCTAGGTTAGCTTTTGTCCAACCCTGTAAGTGGACAGTTCTAATCCGATTTAAATCAATTAGGTATTCTACACGTTAATGAAAAACCTGCATCATCTGAACTGTTACAAAGTTTTTGGCAAATATAGGAACTACTTCCAAAATCTATGTAACTAACTGAATGATGAAGCTGAGTGTAAACAAATTTTTAAAGAAACCTATATTCGAGAATCCCTCAGGCGCTTTGCTGTTAGGCTTTCGTTCAAAATTTCTCCCAAAAATCTACCTGATTATCAATCTTAATCGCCTAGTAAAGTCAGGACTAAGATATTTTAAACTGGAAGCACGCATAGCCTCTCATAAAGAATTACGCGAATCTTTTAATCTATTGATGCAAGAATATCTTAATCTGCATCATATGTGCCCGGATGATTTGGTCTCGAATGCTGTTGTCTGGTACCTATCTCATCATGAAGTGTTACGCAAAACTAGCAGTACAAAAAAGCTGCAAGTAGTCTTTAATGTCTCAGCTACGACTAGAAGCGAAAATTCTCCTAACACCTGCCTCCACACTGGTGCAAACATACGACAGGATTTGTTTGGTGTTATCCGTAAATAGCGTAAATGTTGATTGGTATTTTCCGCAGATGCTAGATAATGATTCAAAAAATTCTGGTTAACAATCGTTTTAATCTCTTGCGTAATAGACCTAGTGAGAACTTGCAGACTTTCCATCTTAAACGATGACATACAGTTTAGTATGCTCCCTTCTTTTAGATCCTAGAGTACTTAGAGAGCTTGCCTTGATATATGAGGATGATTTACCTTTAGGAGCTTAGATCTTAACAAGGGAAGCATACATGGACGATTACATTTCGGGGGCTTATTCAGTGCAGGAAGCTCAAATCAAGATTAGTCAGTTGAGAAAAGTACTAGATTAAGGTTGTTTTTTGTAAAGAAAATTTTCAAGCAATTCCTCTGAATCATTTACTATTGGAAATTAGTTCCATACAAGCTTTGGATTCATCAATAGGAGAAAAATTTACCCCTTTGCTAGGCCTAAAGTGAAAATCTAGCTCCGATAAATTTTGCTTTGATATTGAGCCTGTAAACGATAAAATTGCATGGAACAAACGAACATTATAAGCACAACTTGCTCGTTTTTTTGATCCGTTAGAATGGAACTCTTCTGCTATTCTCGAAGAAAAAATAATCGTGAAGAATGTATGGTTATTGAAATTATCATGGGACGATAAGCTTTCTTGGCAAACACCTAATAAATCGACTGCATAGATAAGCTAAGTATCAGCTTTCAGTCAAATAAGGCTTCCTCGTTGCAAATAATTTTCTTGCTGATTTTTGTTAAAATCGAAATTCATGGCTTCGTTGATGCGTCCAAGCACGTAAATCCTATTATACACACAAATTGTTGTTAATAATTTTGTTTTTGTAACTCTTAAAGTATCAAAAACCAAGTTGCACCTTTAAAAACTTTAAGCATTCCGCGTTTAGGTGTGTGTGCCGCCCATCATCTGGCTAAATTCGCGAGTCATTTTACAACTGTTGTCGATGTCAATTTCATTAAATCTGAAGTTCATCGTTGGATTGACTTTAAAAATACTTTACATTGGTTGAATTTAGTACCCTCTCGCTGGCCTACATTTGTAGCAAACCTATTTTGGGACATAGTAAGTTCACTTTCTCGCTCAAGTTAACATCGTGTTACCACCAAAAAAAATTCTGTAGATGTGGCTTCTAGAAGCGTTACTCCTGCTCTATTAATAAATGATTATCAACGGCTTCACAAGCCAAAATTCTTACGTTCTCGAGAAAATATTTATCCTG
Organism: Copidosoma aretas; assembly: GCA_030522625.1. NCBI lineage: Eukaryota > Metazoa > Arthropoda > Insecta > Hymenoptera > Encyrtidae > Copidosoma > Copidosoma aretas. The sequence goes on from JAPYYV010002871.1 coordinate 2,985, forward strand.
TGTTAAAAATGGAACATCTAACGATAGCGGAAGTATAACAAGAATCGATCGTTGAGTCCCTAGCTACACAAGTGACTAGCTTCAAAGCTTGGGACTCATTTATTTCCTACCGTAATTGGCCTTAAATACTAAAAACTTTAGCCTACTGTATGCGCTTTGTTTGTAAACTAATAAGTAAATATGGTCGAACATCGATACTTATTATGAAGTTACCGAAGTCAAACGACCCGACTATTCCAATATTGATGACTAAGAGTCCAACATTTCTCAAATTGAATAATGTTGTTTCAAGACAATCTTTGTAGTTAAGGATTAGATAACGCTCGATATTTCTGGGTAAGGTCCCATAAAAAAATCACTACTTTAATGAATATAAAGTGTTAACAACTGCTAAAGACAAAAATAAGAATGACACTTTAGTAAAATTCAATAGTCCACTTATAAATTTTCGTCCTATAATTCAAGATGACTTGATGAGATCAAGTGGTCACCTGAGCCATGCTTAGTAGAAAAAGCTTTCAAATGTCCTCTTCTTCTTGCACCAAAAAATCATCTCACTAAAATTCTAGTAAGACATTATCAATAATTAAAATTACACGGAGATACTCAGATGACGTTGGAATCAATTCGTAGAGCTTATTCGATAGTTTGCGGTTTCCAAGTAGTAAAAGCTGCTATTGATAAATGTTCAAGATGCAAAAGATATGCCGGTAAAGTTCAAAAACACCTGATGAGCGACTTACTTAAATTACGTGTACTACTTGCTCCTCCGTTTAGTATGACTGGAGTTGATTACGCAGGGCTGTTCTGAATACAATTGGCTGATGCTCAAGGTCAAGATACTTAAAGGGGTTATGAAGTAGTATTTGTCGGTATGGTAACTAAGGCTGTTCTCTTAAAGAGGTAGTGGAAGATTACTCGGCTCAAGCTTTTATTGCCACGTCTCATAGATTCACAAGTCAAAGAGGTGTGTGCACAGACCTGTTCAGTGATCAAGGCACAAATTTTGTTGTTCCTTGTTTAAAGCTCAACGGAAAGCTTATTCTATTTTTGTCGTCCAATAAATTTGCCTCTCAGCTTCTAAATCTGTGATCTAATTGGCTCTTTAACCCTTATGTAGCCCCCCCTTTTGGCGGGCTGTGGTAGGCGGCTATCAAATCCACTGAATTCCAGTTCGGGAGACTAATTGGAGAACATATCCTAGAATTCATTGGATTTTTAACGTTATTGTGCAGGATTTAAGCATGCCTAAGCTCTAGGCCTTTTCTACCTCTAACATATGATCCTTGCGATTTACAAATCTTAACACCTGCCCACTGTCTTGATACAAGACAAGCTCATCTAGCACCAGAGTCGCTCATTGATCGGAGAGATTCTTCACCACTTTGGCGTTGTAAATTATTATCTTTCGCCTTAAAACATTTCTGTTAACGTTTGCAAGCTGAATATTTAAGCTCTATACAATCACGACAGAAATAGTTTGTTATTAAAAGATCTATTCACGATAATGATTAGGTACTGATCAAGCAAGAGGATAAACCCCCCCCCCCCCTGTCCTTGGTCTTAGGGAAAGTCGCCAAAATTATCAAAAGTCGCGATGAGCTTGTTAGAGTTGCCAACATTTGAGCTGCTGGAGGTATTCTAACCAGACCTATAACTAGACTAGCCTAGTTTACACAGGGGGAAGACATTATTAATTTTGAATCCTAATCAGAAGCGTTAATTAGTTTACAGAATCTCTATACTACTCCCAGCTCCCTATTTTTTAGGAATTATTATTATGTCTTGCTAAGTTGCAAAAAGAACAGCAGTCGTTACCTTCCGTAAAGTTATTTTATCCTCTAAACTTACAAACTTAAAATAAATGTAAGAAACATAAGTGTCATTTTTGTTGCTGATGTAAGGTAATATCCTCTGGAATGCTGAATGATTTTTTTTTGGTTTTGATGCGTGTCGCCAACTCAGATGCGCCAACCCGGTGGATTGTTCGGAATCACATATATTTTAAAGAGTATTAGTATCAGTGACGCAGAGACTGACTAATCGATATTAATAATTTGACATGTGTGGAAGCTAACTTATTGCTCTTTACTGTATCTATATTGCTTCCGTCACTGTGACAACTAGACGCAGTTGCTAAGGTCAGTCAGTTTCCTCCCCTGTGACTGGTTGGTCGAGCTACGTGCTACTCCTCTGCGTCTGACTGTCTGCGTGCAGCCTTTACATTTAGCATTATCGTCTCGACCTTAAATTAGTAACAGTACTAAGTCACCTTTTCTATAAAGTGATAAATAACGCATCGAAGACTTGTAATTACACTAAAACATCTTTAGTTGACTTCCAAAGTGTTTATTTTTAATTTCAGCAAATTCTACTTATATTGTATTAAAATTATGGTCTTTGTGTGCAAAGGAAAAGTCCATGAAAGAAAGGCTTGCTCCGGCTGTGGCTCAAACCTAGACCTCCTTCTATCCGGGAAGGTGCTATAACCAATTTAGCCACTAAAACCTCGGCAAGGTCTCTCTTATTGCTCTGTTGTGCGTATCTTTACAGATAAACGCGGATAATATGTGATCTTATATATGTGTATGCCTTGAGGGTAAATATTTGAATTAGGCCGAATTATTATAAATAACTATACCATAAAATGTTCCGCTTGTTATTTAATATTTAATCGATCTATGTAGCGCTTTTTGTTGCCAAAACAACGAGTCCCGAATAAAAGAAGGTCTGGGTTCGAGCCCCAGCCGGAGCAAGCATTTTCTTCATTGTTTTGTTGATTTTTAATCGACAATTTTTTAAGGTAAATCGTTGTTTTCGCAACATAACACGCTACATAGATCGATAAAATTCCCAGATATATAGTGCGTACTCATAATATTTAGGATTCTGACTACTACTCGTATGTTTTGTTATGGGTTCGTCATGAAGCTCCTCTGAGTATATCGTCAAACTTAACTATGTTTAATTGAATTTTAATTTCTGCAAAACATACGAAACTATGTTTATGTAGAGCATGAACCTTATTTAAGTAGTACATTCGATAAAATCTATTTTTTATAGATTTGACACAAGTTGACATTATCCCAACCTAGGCTGAAATAAAGTGAAGTTTTATTTTGACATACGTTCTTTATTGCAAGTAGTTTCAATAGGTTACCTTAACTTCTACACTGTTTTTATTTCCAGAGCACTTTCCTGAGGTGCATGGCAGGTCGATTTTCTTTATAATATGGTAGGTAATTTGAATTTATTCTAAGATTTCAAAGTAATTTTCGGATTTCCCCCAACATGATAAATTTTTTCCAACTAATTTTTTTTGCTTGGGTGATATATGTATATAAATATGACATTTTAAATGGTCAATAATGAATAGAATATAATGTAAACTGAATATTGTGATTTTGGGGATGTCAAAGTCAAAAATTAGTAATAATTGATATTTACATGTTCATGCATATACAGTTCTTCCTATATGGCATAGTCATTTTGTCATTTTGGTGGGTCTGTCCACACCCTTACCACTAAACCCCATGGTTTCTTCACAACCACCCCACGGCCCCGCCCAGCCCCCCCCCCCCCCCCCCCCCAAAATAAGGGGAAAATCTTGATATTTCTCTGTGATTTTAACCCAACTAAAATTATGTAACCCCCTCCCTGCTTATGACCGCCCCACAAAATGTTAGAATGTTCCCTACTCTTAAAGAAGGTTGTGACAGCAGATACCTACACAACAGCAACCTCACGTGCGCACTCGATTAACGGCAGCAGAGCTCGCTGGCTTCGCTCGTGCGTCGTGCCGTGTCAGGCGGCACCTACCACCTCTAAAATTGCGAGCTCTGTTACCCCTTAATGCACGTAATATAGCGTTGTCCCGGGCCTCCTATAGGACCAGAAGCAGCACTACATCAGCAACCAGCATAAGCTCGTGTTATCGCATATAAGTACTTATTAACTGCGTTTCATAATATATTATGATTCGTATAGACTTAAGAGCAGCAATCCCTGATTAGCGTTTGTACTATCAATTGTGTTGAAATAAGATTGTTCTTTTTTTCTAGCATTAAACAAGTGAGTACGGGACATTGGTCTCCCTCACAATGAGCAGTGTATTTAGCTGAGCGTACACCGATGACATCGTGTACGTATACGTATATCTTGAACTTGACGCAAAAACAGACGTAAAAATGCGGTGAAAGAAATTTGGGAACAAAGAAAGTTTCTACTTTTATGGCTCTATAATTAAGAGAGCAATACAGTGCATTTGTTTGGCATAGTTGTATGCTTGTTGATACTATTTTTTCACTTTGACCAAAACATACATTCCGTTTCATAGCCTATACAGATAGGCTACGTTTCTTTGCTTACCTATAGTCAATGAATTTCTTTATGGTGAATGAACCTATGGATAATTCAAGTTTAAATGCAAGTGTTAACTTTATCCAAAATGATAACTATCTGACAAAAGGTCTATTTTTCAAATTTTACAGTGGAAAAATGATAAAATCAGTTGATTGTAAATATTTCTTCTTTTTAAGAATATGTAAACAACGACATATTTAATTTGTTATTTAGCTCTGTCAAGGGTAGATGCATTCTAAAAAAATATCTGAAAGACAAATCTTCAAATGCGGCAGCATTGAAGGATATTATAATATATTAACGTACCATAATACAACACATTGGTCCAAACAACTTTACGTACGTAGCATTATTTTCACATTATCCATAATTATTTGTACCATTGTAGGTTGATAATATTTTGAAAATACGTGCATAGGTATGTGTAAATAGAACCTAATCACTTTGAGCATGTCTACAAAATTTAGTTTTTTTTCCAGAATTAAGCAAGCTGCATTCCAGTCAACTGAGATTGATATACAGCAGCTATTTAAAATTAAGAAAGATGCTGGGATATTTGAAGCTTCTTACACAACAGATTCAAAAGTAATCGTGGGAACTGGAGGGTATTTATACAATCATAATCAAGTGGTTAGAAAAAATTAAAGGTCTGCTGGTTACACTTTTGGTAACAATAAAGAGTTGGATACAACCGATCATTTTAAGGATAAAGAAGTTGATGAGCCGAAAGGTAACAAATATACACTGAAAATAACAATAATTTTTAGCAAACCTTTTTCTATTAGCTACTAAATGTCATGTAATCTTTTCCAAGGGGCTGATTATAAATATTAATGATGTCAGAAGATCCTCTTGTAAAGATTCTAACGTTGTAATTAAATGGAAAGAACTCAGATCTCATCGTATTTTGCTCCTTACAAGAACAAAAAAAAGCAACCTATCATCGGAGTGTATGAATATTTTAGCAGCTTTCCATGTTTACGAGGACCTTTGGCAATTGTTTTCGGAATATTTGAAGAACTGCTCCTCCTACATATTGTTTACCATGCGTATACATCAGTACACATTCTCTTTTCTATGACAATTTTTATATTAGATACAAGCTGCTTTCGAGGCGGAAATTAAAGAAGCAGATTTATCGGAGTCTGAGTCTAATAATCCATCCAACACCCCGACAAACTTTAATTCGTTATTTATCGATAATTGGCAGAAGTGTGCTTTAAAACTAGTCCAACACCTGAGGACTAGTAGATCCGATAAAATAAGAAAATTTTTCCAGTCACATGATAAGTTAGTTCTTTCAGGTTTGTGCAAGTAACATATATTGATGTGATGATTAATTAAAATTTTAGAATCAATTCAATTTTGTACGTAGGTGAATACGATAGTCTATTGGCAATTTTTTCGATCTATTTAAGTTCTTAAGTGTCGCGTAAAATACAAATAGGCACCACACCAAAAATCTTAAAAAAGTGTAGGATTTCTAAATGTGCTGTGTTATACGTCGAGGTCGGCGGGTTAAACAAATTTTAGAAATTTCCTAATAATTGATAATCATATACAAAAAAAAATTGTGTGTATGAAAATGTAATAACATTACAGGATTCTAGAGACAGAATAATAGAAGTTGAAGTGCACGAGTTGTGGCTTCGGAATCTTGGACTGCCACAAAATCCGTACACATTTTTTTTGCGGAAAATTACCCACAGTTGAAGCATTTGTGTGTATGAACTCCACCCAATATTCATGCGATAACCCCCTGAAAGCTGAGCAAGTATGCTACAAGTATCTCATTGCATCAAAATATTTTCCATGTATCTTAGAATTTGCTTGGGCTACTATAAATTTTGCTGTTAATAACCTACAGCCTTATAAAACTATAAATGCGCACGTTGCGATTTTCCTAAAAAGGGTGAAGCAGGTTTCCGTGTCTAAAAGAAAAAGTACGAATCAGTCTGTATAGCGCGTGGATGAATCTAGAATAATATTAAATTTTTAAGGTGCTATCTTTCTCTAAGAATAATAGAAACTAGAAAAACAATTCTCTTCTTAAAAATAAATTAATATATATTTCAAGTAAAACAATGGATTATTCTAGTACATTTAATTTTTTACGTACATTTTATTTAAAACTATATTTTGATTACAATTTACCTCGTTAAATTGTGGATACAGTGGTATGTGTTTTTAATAATTTTATACAAAGAATTTATCTTTCTCCCTTAAAAAAAGATATTTTGCAAATATTTAAAAAAGAAAACGTTTCTTACACATCATTCGAAGAAATTAAGGGTTTTTTTGATCAGCATACTAATATTTGTGAGAAAATTGGCCCAGAATATTAACTTTTCACATTTTTTAGGAAGAAAGGTCTTATCAAAACTAAAATAATTAGAACTAGTACCTTTTTTAAAGAGATAATTGTTGATAATAAATCTGTACGCAAGCCTCACGTAATGACAGGCAAATGTCTACCTTTAAAAAATAGCCTTAAAATGTTGTCACAAAAATAGGGTGTTTTCAAAAGTGTATTAAACTATGTACACGAATTAAAGTGAGGAACTACTTTTATTTTAAATATTATTCAAGCAAAGCTTTGGAAGAAAAAATCGACTGATACGTGTTCAGAGAATATTACTTTACCTTTGTACACATTTAGCGGTGATCTGGAGTGCGGTAACGCATTAGGTAGTCACGCTGGTATGAACAAATTTACGGCTATATATGATTTATTGGCATGCTCAGCACCCTACAAATCCTCCACGTTGAATTCCATTCTTTCTCAAACTATTTTTTATTCTTCCGATGAAAAGAATACAACAAACGAGGAAGCCTTTTAATTTCTGAAGCAGAAGTCGAATTATTTATACCAAAAAATAATCTAAATAAACGTTAGAGGTAAGATCACGGTTGAATAACTTCATTAAGCATTAGTAGTAGGTGATAACTTAGGTTTGAATTCAGTTTTTGGATTCAATGAATCGTTTGTTAGTCATTATTTTTGTACAGTTTCCAAATATTCTAGGGGGGAAATGCGCGCGCCTGGGCATTCAGTTGGATGATGAATAAGGAACGCAAGAAAATTATACTAAGGACTTAAAAAGCCAGATAGTTCAAAAACTAGTATTAAAGAAAAGTGCACATTTAATAGGGTGACTGGCTTTCACATAACTGAAAACTTGTCTGTTGGCCTCATGCATGACTGTATTGAGGGTGTTTATATGTTTGTTATGAACCGACTTTTAAATACATTTATTTTCGGGAATTAATATTTTTCTGTTGAACTCTTGAAAGCGAGAATAGAAAAATTTGATAGCGGAAAAGCAACCGCTAACAAGCCTAATGGTCGGATAGAATTAGCCAATTTCAAGCTGAAAATAAGGGAAATTGATAACTTGAAATTGGAATTTTTTTTTAGCTAGATTATAGTGTCAGAAACAACACACTAAGTTTAAAAGCTAATCCGAGGTCAGCCAAGGGGTAAAAAGAATGGTAAAAATCCTAAAAATCAGTTTTTTGAGATTTGCGCGAAAAGCGTGAAAGTCACAGAAGAAAGTTACGCGGAGAACAAGATGCGCAATAAAAAGACAAATTAAAGCAGTTTTTCTGAGCCTCAATCGGTCAAGTCATTTTTGAATAAATTGCATAATGCTGCGTTTTTTTGCAATTTTTTGAATACTACATAACTCACGTCGTAATAAATATAAAGACTTAATATTTAAAAGAAATTTGTTTTTCTTAGGCCTAATGATATGCAATAAATTTAAAAAAGATCGGTTAAAATTTTTTTTTTTAATATAAAAAATACCAAAAAAAAGCCCTTCCGAAAAATGGCCATAAAAAAGTTTTGGGCCATAGTAGAGTAATTTTTCGATCGCGCTCTTTTTCCTTACGTGTTTCTCTCTAACACACTGAAACGGCGATTAATTCACAGGTTTAGAAGTACTCCTAAAATTGATTTTAAAATATAATGATTTTGCGCTCCGACTGGATACCAGTGAAAGCCTCCAGAGGCAAGTATAGGCCCAATTCTGCAAATTTTCTCTTCCGACCTTTTTATATTTTTCCGCACTTCGACAGCATAATAGCTAATGGAAAATGCAACCCGTGAATAATACATTGAATTTCTATGAAAAATTAATAATAATAATATAATTACAAAAAAAAATTATTAGTTTTCGTTTGTAAAATACTAATTCTTTGTATTTATACCTTCTTTGGAAACAAAATAGCGATTACAACAATACAAGCCATCAATATACCAATAAATTAGCATAAATTAATAATAATTATAATTATAATATTACTAAAAATTATAATGATATTGCATTTCAATAATTACAAAAAATTTTCACGTTTACTGGTAGAAATTTTTATTTTTGACATTACATTCAGTACGTACAATACACAAAAGTAATATTTTTATATCACGGAAACTTTTATTTGAAGCACGACGTTAGTAATCTTATTATTTTTCTTTTTTTGTTTACTTTTTGCGTGTCTCATTCATTGTCATCTGTTATAACTAGCTCATCATCATCATCGATACTATCTTCTTCTTCCTCCTCCGTTTCTATTCCGATATTTTATGTACAGAATCTATGCATTCGTCATTGTCATTTTCGTGCGTATTTTCTGGATGTTTTTCATTCAATATATCAGTAACAGTGTCTGCACTGGGTTCTTACGAGCTACTCTTACTTGACTCGACCGCAGTTACAGTTACATTAGTGCACGTTTTCCCGTGGCACGTAAAACATAAATGCGTGCCAAATGAGCCGTGTTTTTTCCAGTTACACAACTTGCTTTTGCACCCTTTACTGCATCTGCACGCTATTTTTTTTATAATATCTGGTGGAATCAGCTTATTTTCTGAATCCACCGACAACAATCCATTCGGAGTTCTCTTCCATCCCCAACTAACTGTGTTCTTGTTTTTTTACGCCGAGTCACTTCTGCACTTGCAGGTATACTCTGTAACAGTGCTTGGCAGCTTTTCCGTTGGTCGGTGGTAAACTGTGCAAGCGGAAATACGATTGCTTGACTGATTTACAATACTGAGCGTATCGCAGTTCGTCGAAAGACTAAGTTGCTTTAACAGAAAAGTACAATCGTTTCATTATTAATGTGCTACGCTCAGCAATTTTATCATGGCTTGCATCTGGGGTGTTGAACAACTTAGCCAGTTTGCAGAGTTGCTCGTTTTCATGAAGTAGCCAAACGATTTTGTTCTTCTTTGCTTATACATAGCAGACGTACTGTCGCATCCTCCAAATGCATGCAAAAACAGAATAATATTTTGCAAGTGAATATAAAATAGGAGTTATTGTACACTGTTGAGTCGTCTTCGTCACATTTACAAAAATTAATTTTTTTGCCAATGGCATCTTGGCCTAAAATTACAAGCAAGTCAGTGTCATTGCCAACTAACATAACGCTATTGTGTTAGGCACTGTAATGTAAGGCAGTTAAAACTATCAAGTAGTCCGCGTCGTCATCAGCGATTTTCGTCATTATGTTAGCACGTACGAATTTCTCGCAAAGCATTAAGATTAATTCGACCTTATTACTTTTCTTTCCAAGAAATTTCTGCCGGGAGAATACAATCTTCCTCGTTCGATAGAATTTTATGTCGCGACTAATGTTTTTGGCCGTTCGACGAGAGTGCTCTGACGTTTGAGTATTCGAACTTGTATTCCCTGGATACCCATGAAATACGACGCATGTGTCTCCCCGACCGTGATTGCCTACATAATGTACGTACTGCTTTAACATTGTATCAATCTAGTCTTTTATGTGCCAAACAACTCTGTGCAAGAGCCAACTACTATCTACAACATAAGCAACTTCAGTCGTAGGCCACGGGGGGGCCTCCTCAAAATCTTCGTAAAACATAGATTTTCGTATTTTGCGCATGCCTCCTTCATCGAAAAGTGGCAGGGACTAGGGTGACAACTTAAAAGTTAAATAATATTTAATGTCTGATCCGGATTCTATACTAACCGAGATTCTTTGAAATATAAGCGTTGGATCTATCGTTTCAAGTGTATCGTTTATTTTTATGGAATAATTAGTTTTATTGTCGCCGACTACCCCCGTGCTCATGGAAATAATTTCATCCGTAACAGGAAATGGATCGTGAGTTTGGAAATAACTTTTAATTAATTCGATATCCAAATGATCTCTCTTTATTCTCGTGGAACTGTGATCAATATGTTGATGAGAGCTCTCCTACTTTACGTCGCATAAAATTCTCAAATTTTTCGCAGATATTCAACATTGCGAATATAGAGAGAAATCCACTTGGATACAACGCCCTCGGTACACCGCCTGGCATGTATCAGACCCCCAATCGCGCCGACAGCGCGCATAAGATATTGCTCTATGATTATATCTGGTGAAACGCCAGATCGAAATTTATTAATTCTGCGAACAGTGAAGTAGCCGCCTTTCGTGAAATTCCGGTATTCATCAAAGTCTAATATGTTTTAAAATTGCCGCATTTGTTGTACATATAAGTGCGCAGATCTTGCATACAACGTATGCCCTGTAGCATAAAAATAGGTAATTATACGCTGAATGCTATCGGCGTATAATTTCTACTGTCCAGTCCTTTCTGCTTGTAAAAATTGTTTGAGCATTTCCACTATATTGAAATATAACACCCTCAGATTAGCTGTTGGTCCGTTGTTTTTAATGACTTAAGATTATTTTGGAATTTTTGTTGAATGCTGATGATGTCTGGATTTGTTTGCAGTAGCCGCAGTGCTCGCTCTGATGCGTTATTCACCGAATGATTGATCATCTGCTTCTCCGCTTCATTAACGTCGATGGATTTCACAATTAGTTGCGATAGAGCAGTTTGAACGTTGATGTGGGCACGTAAAGTGCGGGAGTATTCATGACCGTTTACAGCCTTGTCTCCGGAGCCCTCGGCATATGTTCTCGTAAAACATTCTTTTATTCCAGATCCCTTCATGATATTGCCGATGCTACCGAGGAAACACATAATCGTATGGAAACCACCAAGACGTAATATGATTGAGCTAACGTTACCCTTATTTACCGTGCCTTTAACGCAGGAAAGTACTTCTTGCGCTTTATGATCAAATGGCTGGTCAAACATCACAAAAGTGTGACGCTGACCGTTAGACTTGCATTTTTTGTCAGCTTTCAAAGGTATAGTGCAATTTGTGTCATAATTTGACGGCGGAGAATTAACAAAGGGAAGCGCTATAACTTTAGTGACCTCTAATTCGGCGGCAGGAGTTCGATTTTCCATAAAGCTACTACGATTGGGGCACTGCTCAGCATTGAAACTTTTATTAAAAAAATTTAGAGTATCTTGAGATAAAAATTTTACATTTCCAGGTATGCTGTTGCTCGCATGTAAATTTTCAATTTCAATGTTACGTAGGCCCTACTTTTCTTATTGGTAAATCTTTGAAGTCAGTAAAATCCAAGGTGTCCCGTATCCGCAACAGAAGCCCTTTTCTCGATACATCTAACCGTACTGCACGAGTTGACGGACGAAGCCGGAGTGACGCACATAACACCGCCCATAGCATGAAACGTATTTCTACCATCTATTATGCGAATAATATGATCGGCGTTGTCGAAAATAAAATTAGGATTTGAATTCCTGTAAGTGTACTGTTGCGGATTTTTCGGTATTGATGGTTCGAAACGTACGGCCTCATCATAAGATGCGCAAAGCCCGAGTTAAGAGAAAACATCTATTAAATTTCGTGATGCGTGTTTTTTGTGAATAAAACCTGACAATCCTAGTCAAATTGGCGAAATAAAAGACCGTGGTCGTACTGTGGTTATTATGCAATGGGAAAGAGTTGTACAAACTTTCTCCCATCTGTTACCATCTTTGTTCGAATTTTTTTTTTCAATGTGGAATCAATGTGGCCATAAGTATTTTTAAACCCTTCGGAAAGAGGTTTTCACTGCCCTTAAAAAAATTGTGTGGCTCTGGATGAATTGCTGTATTGTAATACTGAGTCTTAATGTCTTGTAGTATAAAGTTTGCTGCTGTCCTGACTATTTTTTCTCGTTCCACCGCTAGATTTTGTTGCTTTTGTAAATTGTACCAGCTTTCCGTTAGAATAGCATCTGAAGCATCCACCATTAATAAAATGCGATCTCCTGTGACCGTGGAAATTACTCAATAGTCGCTTAAAAAGTGCTTCCATTTTTCAAGAATGTACGACTCAGATGATAGCTCAGGAACCGGACACAGTGCCATCCAATTATTTAATGAAAACTGGCATTCGTCAGCGTGCGAATCTATATAGTCGATGAAAAACTCGAGCACTGTACTCGTCGATTCGCTTATCGGTCTTTCAACAATATTAGTAGAACGTTCGGTATAAAATCTTATCAAGCACTGTTTATCGTATCTAGCCTCCAATTCGACCAAATTGACGCCGCGCATTCTGTTTAGTAACATTTTCTGGTCCTTGGTATGAACTTGTCAATCTGACAGGGTGTCGTTAATATTACATGCAAATTTATCGCTTGTGACACGATGAACTACAGAAAGCTTGCTTTCACTCTACTTCACAACATTTTGTTCATATTCTAGAGACGCATCTTTAGAACAAATTATGCAACAATTTTTGTAATCAAACGTTTCAATAACTGATCGTTTATCACTGTCTGCAGATTTTCGAACCACTTTGATGTTATTATCGCAAACATATTATACTTTACGAGCGTCATGTGCTTTAAACGTTGTAGAATTTCGGAAAGAGATATACTTCTTATCTTTCCTCTTATGGCTAACATCAATGAGACTCTGCCACGCACTTTCCTGAACAGTGTGAAATGGTTTCTTTGTTGAGTTTCAATCGCAAATCAAGCACAATTTTGTCTCTTCTTCTATGTTAAGTGAAATCTAGCAAATCGATACGTAATTATTAGTCACAACCGTTGTATGCAAATAGAATAATAATAAAATATATAATCAAGGGAGCTATAAATATAGGTTGTAAAATAATATTAATTAGATGTAAAATGAATCAGTATGTAAACCGTTTGTAATGTAATGTTTTAAAATTAAAAATTTTTTTGAACGAGTCTTTACTTGTATAGAAAACAACATTGTTAGTAGTAGATCACAGTTTTTAGGTTTCCCTCTATTATACACACGCAGCCCTGCTCTCACAGCACCCCAAAGGTATTGATCTCTTTTTCTAAGCCACAGAAAAAAAAGGGACAGAGGTACTCTCGAATTGCATCATAGCAGTCGCTGAAAAACCCTATTAACCTCCAAATAAAAACAGAAAACCATGCAGTACGCTTTAATTATATTCAACAACGACGAATATTATTCCAAATGCATAGAAGTTCAAACAACGCGATTAATAGGCGAACATTACCAAAAAAATGAACATATTGTACTGTGGATTATCATGTACATATAATATTAGTGTACGGTATAATGATAAATGTTGTATCAAAAAATACGCTCACTAAGTAGATTGTACTTACGTTCGTACACTAACACTACATTATCTTGTCAATTCAGTCACCGTTCATTTCAATAAAAATACTCGAACATAAACGGAATATTCACTCTTGTAATAACTATAACTGTACTCGAACGCAGTTGTGCACAAGAAAGTTTTCCTACAGGCAGCACTGAAGGATATGATGAAATGCTGTTGGGCCAGGCCCAAGAGAGAGAGCAGATGGTCTACTAGTACTAATACTAGAACAGCGGTCGCACCGTTTCACAACTACAAACAGAAGAACGTACATCAGGCCGCCCGCGCCGCACAAAATCTAATGCAACCCACTGCACAATTTTCTTTTATTCAAAATGTACAGCTTTAAAATGTAGAGGAGAATAAAATAAATTTTTCTAACAAATGATACAAAGAAATTGACAGGATGAAAAATGTTATTATTTTTATGATTATTATTCTTTTCTGGTGATTCAATAGTGTATTATAGTTTCTATTCATTTTACTCGCTATTGCATTTTCTATAAAGATACGAAAAAAAAAAAAAAAATTTTCAAGTGTGGAAAAAATATTGTGTAAAACGAATACTGTAGTTATTATTATCAATTTTGTGGGAATTCAATGGTACATTATTGGCTTGCATTGTTGTAATCGCTGTTTTGTTTCCAAAGAAGGTAGAAAGATGAAAAATAAACATTTTACAAACGAAAACCAATAATTGTTTTTTTTTTTATTTTTATTCATATTATTATTATTAATTTTTCATGAAAATTTAATGTATTATTGACAGTTTGGATTTTTCTGTTAGCTCTTAAGCTGTCAAAGTGCGCAAAAAGATAAAAAGGTTGGAAGTGAAAATTCCTGGAATTGGGCCTATACTCGCCTCTGGAGCTCAGCAACCCCCCTCCACTGGTATCCGGCGAGAGCGCAAAATCATTCTTTTTGAAAATCAATTTTAGGAGTACGTCGAAACCTGCACAAAAAATGCCGTTTTACTGTGTTATAGAGAAACATGTAAGGAACAAGAGCGCGTTCAAAGAATTACTTTACGATGGCCCAAAACTTTTTTATGGCCATTTTTCGGAAGGGCATTCTTTCGGTAAATTTTATATTACAAAAAAAATTTTTAACTAATCCTGTTACAATTTAGTGCATATGTTAAGGCCTATGAAAAACACATATCCTTAGAATATTAAGTCTCCATATTTAATACGACGTGAGTAATGCAGTATTCAAAAAATGGCCAAGAAACGTGGAATCATGCAACTTATTCAAAAATGGCTAAACCGATCAGGGCTCACATAAGCTGCTTCAAGTTGACTTTTGATTGCACATCTTTTTCTCCTCCTGACTTTCTCTTGCGACGTTTACGCTTTTTGCGCAAATCGCAAAAAACTGATTTTCACGATTTTTACCATTTTTTTTACCCCCTGGCTGACCTCGGATCAGCTTTAAGACTTAGAATGTTATTTTTGATAACATAATCTACCAAAAAAAATTTTAAATCGGAGTTAATAATTTCTCTTTCGAAAATGCTAATTCCATCTGACCATGACAAAATTTTTCCTAATCGTTTATAAGAGCCTAAAGATCTTAGAATGTCAGTTTCTCAAATGTTATGGTTTGTTAAAAACTTTGGTCTGATTATAGGGGATAAAATAAAAAAGTATGATAATCATTATAAACTGTATAGTTATTTGCAAAGAAAACTGGATATTATACGGTGTGCACGATACACGGTGGCTAATACAAGAATTTATCCAATTCATTCAAAAATTAAATTCGTCGTACCTAAAATTTTACGGTTCTTAAAAACTTTAAATGCATTTTTTAATTCATTTTTCGAAAATTTTATTTTTTAATGGTTCTGCTGGTAAATTCTGGACAATTGCAGTTGAGTCGGCCTACCAACCAGTAAAAGCTATCGTAGAATCGACAAGAAGCTCTTAAAATTTTGTGAGCACAATCACAAGAAAAATTTCATTAAGAATGTTGTATTTGACTAATTCGTTGATAGTATCAACGTCAAATGTAGCATGAGGCTCCTCTTTTTATGTAAATAAGATAAATTTAGATGTTAACAAGAAAAATTCCTAATATATTTTGTAAACATGTGATTGTCGATAATATTTGCTATGAAGTTGATATGTTTTTACTCTTAGGCTTCTGAAAACACTGTAAAGCTTGATTTGGCGAGAATTCGGAAATTAGTTCAGAAGATAATGATATATTACTTCGTTTACGTTTTTATGCAGAACTACACTACGATTATCATGTTCACGCATATGCTGTTAAAAATACGGAAAAGCAAATATTACTAAAGGTAAAAAAACTGCAGCTTCGTCCCGCGCTATTGTCAAGTGCCCTAAATGAACAACACTATATTTCTGCGCTATGTGGATTATAATTGTTACTATACATGACGTTTCAAATTTGTCATTTGCAAGTTACGTACATCCTAGCTGCGTGAAAAGCACCTCACGCGATTTGATTGTTTATGAAACTACTGCAGATATAATTATTTGTAAAATGTTAATGATTCATGTCCTTCGTATACTGCATTACTCTGAAAAAACCACATTTTACTTAAATTTTCCTAGTCAGGTTCATGATTATTAATATTGCAAGATATGCATAGCACGTATAATATGTATGATGTAATAATTTACAATAGAAAATTATTCCTGATATCTACTATGAACCGAGCTATTTTTCTTTAATCTATTATGCCCCCTTATTATTGCTTTAGTGAGCAAAAACGGAGTAACAACAAACTTTTATCAGAAAAAAGCCGAATTTTCATGTTCATAACATATTTAGGTGGGGAGGTATATATAGAGCGACCTTGTGGTTTGAAAAAAAGATACAGTAAAATAAAAGCTTATTATCCACAGGATATGATGTTGTTATGTGCCTCAAGCAGTCAAGAGTGAATAGATATATCGATACCCCTTGACTTAGTTCATCGCACGTGCGAAATACACGAGCTCTTCGTCGCTAATCGAGCGCAAACATAAAGCCGCAGGGGTATGGGTACGTGAGCTCATGGGCAACATAGCTCGTGACCTTCTTTTAGTGTAGAATCCTTATTATAATTCTGCATTTTGTTGTCCCCTTCACACCCTTATGGTCTTTCTACAGCCTCCCGACTCCCTTCATACTGGTAAAAACTTTCTTATTATTCTACTCTCAAAGCCCTTTACACAACCCCCCACAGCTTCTCTATGACTTCCCCACAAAACAAGAGATAATTATCTACATTTTTCTGTAGTTTGAACACACACCAAATTTGCGCGAGACCCCTATTTACAATCCACAGCCTCCACGCACTTCTTAAAATCTCTGTTGTCCCTGTCAGAGCCCCTTTATAAAATATGGTAAAAAGCTTTTTATTCCTCTGTGATTTCGATTAGAAAAAAACAAAAGGAAAACCATACCCGTAGAAATTACCACAATCCCGTCCCCACATCTTTTCCTTGCGAATTTAAAGATACTCCACACTCTTTACCACATCTCGCCCACAAAATAAAGTAAAATTCTTTTAATTTTTTTGCTTTTTTTTTCATTTCCCTTAAGGCCACCCTACAACCATCATAACACCCTCAAAACACCCCACGCACCCCACCCCCCCCCCCACACAACTCGCCCACACACTTGTGCAGAAGCAAATAAAAAAAATCATAAACTCACACGACTGAAAGATAGGTGACTATAAAATATATATTATAATACGAGTCTAATGGCTATACCTATCAAATATTACGATTAACGTACATCGTGGAGCCTTTATACTTGTCGGAATTACTGTATTTTCATAATCTTGAAATAAGAGCTATTTAAAACATA
Organism: Copidosoma aretas; assembly: GCA_030522625.1. Lineage (NCBI taxonomy): Eukaryota > Metazoa > Arthropoda > Insecta > Hymenoptera > Encyrtidae > Copidosoma > Copidosoma aretas. Next base: position 20,669 of record JAPYYV010002871.1, read on the forward strand.
AAATATTTTAGATACGTATAAAAGCTTCGCGCTGTACGTTAAACATAATATTTGATAGGTACGGCCATTAGACTTATGTTTGTATATTTAAAAAAAAAATTATTCATACGTACTTATTATTTTAGGAGTTTTGCAGAAATTGACTCTTATATTACGTTAAATCGTAAAATAAAAATTTTGATTAGACAAAAATTATTAGTAATTGTCTTACAAATAGCTGCAGTCCGTAAACAGTTAACACACTCGTAGTGATTGGGGTTTGAAGCGCTTAAGAAAGGCGAAGCCCTACTAGTATACGTCTTACTGTAATAAATAGCTGATTTGTATCGGGCGAAAGTAATCGCCCCCGTTCCACCTACGTGCCCCTATTTTATTTTCATACCAATTCCAATTTTGTCCAAAAATAAGGTACGAATATGCTATTTTTGCACATATATTTTCTGTTACTCTTACCCACTACACCATCCCTTGGCCTCCACGACCCCTACACTTTTTGATTTGCCCCACTCACTGATCCGCCATAGCCCTCCATGACCCCCTTGCCCTTTGACAAAATAACGTGAAAAATAACACAACAACCATTTAACATTGTAAAACACTGCTAAGAATGACTGAATGCAGCCCATGCCACTTCTCCTGCTGCTTATTACCATATATTACCGGAAGATAGTCGAAAATACCCGAAATAACACAATAATTTGAACACATTAAAAACCGTCTGATGAACGGACTTCTCCAAAAACGGCACATTGCAGCCGAATCCGATCCTCCAGTCTCTTATTGTCATAAATCACCTAAAAAAAGTCAAAGACGCCTGTATCAAGTTAATACTTCAATTACCCGCCAAAAAAATCAATAACTTAATAACCCTTATATTCCTCTAATATAATTGTACACTATCAGGAAGTACTAATTGCAGCGGATGTCGCTTTTCTGAATAGCTCAGAGGAATTAGAGAATACGTGGATCTAATGAAACACAGATTTTTGTCATAGTTTCTTGTGTTTATTTTAAGTTTATAAACATTACTCTGAAGGTAATCCCAATTTTAAAGTTAAAAATAATGTCTAATTGCCGATAAAATAAGCAAAAAATGATAAAAATGGACATAACAACTCCTTGAGATTTTAGTTTAGTCTTATTGGGGAAAGTGACGAATGCACGATATGAAGTGCCTTTAGAACTGTCAACTTTTTATCTCAATAATATATCTACGATACTGAATTATAGAATAGTGGTATATTGAGTTTTGTAATATTCTGGTCTATATTTACTGTGTTGTTTTGCTTCGCATTTTTTTCGTAAAATTTTAAATGTTTTGAAAATGGTCTGACCGCATTTTGATATGTATTAAATCAATAAATATATTTACTGGGCTCTCAATAATTATTGCACGGGTCTCTAATTAAATAAAAGTTAAAAAAAAAAACTTTCTTTGACTTCTGTACGGTATATAAGGCATATTTAATGAATGTTCAAACTTTATCTTTAATTTCTATTGCCATACGGTGATTTAAAAGGATCTTTCCATACCTATTTACCTTTTACTCCCTCTATAGCAGCTCTGTATATTCCCTTAAGTCCATACTGAGCCCCTTTCCCACCAAAATAAGGAGCAACTCGCTTTATATCTCTGTTAAATTAACCTTAAAATATTGGGGTCCAGCGCCCTGACCCCCCTCTACTCTCACTCAACTCAACTTCACACATTTATCTACCCCTTTATACTGCCCTCAACATAGGGAGAAACTCTTTTTATTTCTCTGTTATTTTGATTCGTCAGCATTACTTAAATTCTTCTTTCAGCACCCCCTCACCTTCCCTACCTTCCTTAGACCCTCAGACCCTTTTTCATATACTTAGCCCCTTCAGGCTCTTGGAAATAAGAGAAAAATCTCTATTTCTCAATTTTTTTATAAGGCTGAATTTCTGGATCCCCACCTTGATCGCCCCTCCCCCCTCATTACTGAGCTAAGTTTTAATAAAATTAGGGTATTATTGAGTAGAACTGAAAATGTAATCTATTTCTTTATAAAATTATACCAACGATATTTTCTATAATCTTTTTTTTTCTTAAAAAGGTAGAATATTGTTATTCAATTTATTCTAATAGTCTACGTTACTTTACTTTTCTTTACAAATTTGCTTACATTCAACTCAATGTATATTTTATAATATTTTTGTCTATATTTTCCACACTGCCACTAAGGCGTATAGAGAGGCGCGTTAAAATTTATTTTCTGTTATTATTACTTATATCATTATAAAAAAATTTATTAAACAGTACCCACAAGCTGACAAGATGATACACATTTGTTTAATGAATTATTAATTCACTTATAATGAAATAATAACAACCACGGAAGTTATCGCCAATCAGTCATCTTGTAAAACAACAAAAATATGCCATACTTTCAAAATAACTTAAACTTTGACATCCACACAGCTATATTTACTTTACATGTATATATATATACATACACATGCAAATGTATCTTCCTATAGTTTATAGTTGTTTTGAAAAATCTTTTTACACCCTCTCACTACTCCCCATGGCCAAC
>JAPYYV010002872.1:0-31936 GCA_030522625.1 Copidosoma aretas
CTTAACCCAATTTTTTTTGGGTTAGCGTATTTATTTGAGAAAAAGAAAAAATGTTCTACTACTATGTCCAGCATAACTAAGTTGGCTTTTCTGAGGCAGGAAATAAAATCTGTTAACGTCTGTTATAACGCTAATTGAACACATATTGAAAGCCTCGTTAAATTCAGCAAAACACGGAATCCAACTTAACTAAAAACCAAGCACCTAAGACTAAACAACCGAATAGATTTGCTTGCTGACACTGTTTATTAATTATTAATTTATTTAGTAATTTAGAATTTGAGAAGTAGTCTATTGTGTTTTGAGATATCGTACATAGCATAATCATACATTATTACAACAATCGGAGGGATCAGCCGAAAAGTTTCTGTTTACATAGTTTATTAATATATTGCTTTTCCTTTACAGTTATACATAATTTTCTATTCCATACCAATAAAGATTAAAATATCTAAAAAAAATTTAGAATTTACGCCATGTATAAAAAATATATAAAATATGTAAATGACTTTATCAGTATCTATTTCAATTATTGAATGACAAAATAATGAAAAATACGATCATGTTAGTATGTAAATCATATACAGTAATATACGATACTTAAATAAATTTTTGAACAAATTGAAACTTTAAAGTTTTTAAAGTTTAAAATTCTATTGTTCGTGAACTATCCTGCGGATCAAGTAAAGTTGTCCGGCAAGCGTGGCTGACCTAATGTCAACGTGTATATTTGCTTGACATTTACGTATTTTTTGCTCTCCAACTCTATTAGTATTCCTCTTTTTATTCGTGTTAATTTCAATTTTCAAAACTGTGGCAAATTTGACAGAAACGACAAAAAATTTATAGACATATTTCAACACAAAGACAGGTTTTTGAGCAAAAAATAATAGCACCATCATGAAAAGCAGGTCAAAATCCATCGATTTTCATTATTTTCTTGTGTTTTTTAGATGTTTTCCAAGTTGTACGAGGGAGTTGAACACAGTGTGCTCGAGCAAGAAAAGCGCCTTACACGCGAGGTGGCCCGATCCCGCTGGACGCATGTATGTACGGAAGCTGAAGGCGGGCAAGGTAGGCATGGATATTTAAATAAGAAAGAAAATAAAAAGGGGAAAAATAGATTTAGATTTACTCGTATCATGTTCGGTTCAAATGCAAACGTACCAGGATATATATGACAAATGGAGGCGGGAAGGGATTGCTGAATATACGCATGATTGAACTTGAATCTGCATTAAAAAGATATCTATTTTTGTATAGATTTTTGAAATTTATTATTAGCATCTTTTGAATATGATGTACACAGTACTTTGACAAATAATGATCAATCGAATCATAATATGCATGATGTTCTTTGAGACTGCGAAGCAACATTTACTGAAAGATTGACAATATTGTCAGAAAAGAAGAAAGATTCTGATTTCATTTCAACATTCTTAGGAAGTTACCCTTGTTTATGCTCTCGGTGGGGCATATCGTTAGTAAGTATGACTTACTTCAACAGTAAAGCTTGGTACAATTTTTTTAAGGATTTTTGCATGTTAACGTTTATTGAATTCCACAAATTTTTTATTTCTACCGTAACTTTTCTACATCAGTAGATCTTAAAATAATATGTGTTACGTACGATATGCGGAAGGATAAATTAAATAAATTTTTTTTAGCTAGAAGCGGATTTCAAAAATTATTTTCACGTGAAATCAGCGATGGTTATATCCCTAAAAACCTTAAAACAACGTTCAACGGATTGTTTGCTGATACTTGTTGTATCTCATATCCTTTAAAATCCAGATTCAGAGAAGTGAAACAATTTTACAAAGAATTTTCCACCTTGATTGAAAATGGTATGTTTCTATATTATATTTAAAATAAGAAATGTTTTTTCACAGTACTAAACTGTAAACAAAAAATCTTTTTATGTACAATATAGGTCAACGCAGTAGTGATCTTGCATTGTTATTATAACTATTGAGTATGTCAGTTCCGAAATCGATCAAAACAAACAAATAATCGACAACTCTCAGTAAATACAAAATAAAAAGATCGTTCATTTTGAAAATCATGGTATGTTTGAATTTATTTGAAGCATAATAATATCTTGAAATTATTTCCTAATATTTTCTATAAACTTTTATTTTTAGGATATTCAAAAGAAAAAAGAAGAGATAGTAGATTACGAGAGTTGGTTGAGACAAAATTGTCAACAAATTTCGCCGTACACTGTTTTTACATGCTAAATTGATAGTATATCGAATGTGTACATTATTTTAAATTGAAATTTATCAGTGCCACGCCGTCGCAAAACTATGTACTGAAATCAGTAAATTTTAAAAAGTACTAGAAACATTCTGTTGACACAAAGAGAGAAACAGTTTTATGAATTACTGCTCTGAGTTAAAGTAGATCGGTGATAAGTAATATAAGTATTTAAAAAACTAAAATATTTATTTCTATGTTTGATGAAGTTTTATTTTTTTATAGCAATAATTAATGATTATAAGTACTAATTATTACTGCAGACGTTCATCTAGCAAAACTAAAAAGTTTTTGAAACTCCTGTCTTTTATTCATTTTTATCAAATATATACTTTTGGCTTTAAAACAAATAAAACTGTAATTTTTAATCACATTTTGTTGTACATTTTAGAATTATATGCCAATTTTAATTATCCACGAAAAATGGTTCAAGAAGTTGTGGACTATTATCAAGAGACATAATTCATGAACATCATATCTTATTTCAAAAGTTTTATGGTACAATGACTTTGAAAATGCATAGTCTAATTAATTACCCAAGCCTGCTTGATAAAAATGGACCGTACATAAATAATTGGGCTATGCGCTTTGAGGCAAATCATGGAAAAACAAAACTAAGTGCGTTAGCCGTAAGCGGTACTCAAAATTTAATATTGACAATTGCTAAAAAACAAGTACTTCAGATGTTCTACTAATTTCATAGTTTAAATATTAATGAAAAAGTTAGCTTGGTATTCGCGATAGGTACTACACTATGCCCACTCGATTTTATAATGAATCGGACGGCATAAATAAAGTTGAGTAATATAATCATATAGAAGAGAATAATTATAAAATTGGCGCACTCATAGTTATTGATATCACTGAAATAGAAAAAGTATTTGGGGAAGTAGTTAGAGTTATTAAAGTAAACAATAAGATTTACTTCGAATTAAAGATTTACAATGAAATAACCTTTGATAGTCACTTTCACGCATATGTTGTGAATTGGGATGGTAAAAATAATAGTGTAATAAGATATTTTAATGCTACAAAATTTGCTCCGTGTTTTTCAATGAGATTGAACAATACTCTTTACATATCATATCAATATTTTTTGTAACTTTTGTCACACATGGTAATTTTCTTTCCCAATATTATGTAATGTATATAATTTAACAAGTACGAATAAATTATTTTTTACAATAAAAAAAACTCATTTGTAAATATTAGATTTTATGATGAAAAAAAGTGATTACAAACATTTTCACATGTATTTTTGTTTAATTTCTTATGCACGGATATATTTACACTTCTATTTAATTATATGCTGTGTATGCTTTTATTGTCATATATCTTGTTTATTTTGTTTAAAGGCTTAACGCAACTTATAACTATATCAACCTATGTTCCGGTCATTCAAATCAAAGAGATACTCAAATACACTGAGAGAAGTGATATGAAAAATTTATTATAAGTATATTAAAAATTACTATATTTTATAGGAAAGCTGAGGCATATTCACCATATTATAATCTTTACTATGCTACATAGTAAAGCCAGATTATATTAAACTTTACTATGGCGCTCTAATAAAAATTTGCTTTCTAACATAGTAAATTTTATTATAATAGAAATTATTTTCATATTTATGAAACGAAAAAATTATTTTTTTATTTTACTTATGCGCAGAGAATACATTCATGGTTTTTAATTTAATGTTTATAATTTATATATTTAAAATCGTACATTTTACTAAGTGATAAAATTAAATTTTAAGAAATTTGCTCCGACCGGGACGCGAACCTTAAACCTGCAGCACGGGAGTCCGACGTCGTAACCACTGCACTACGATGACATATGTCTTGTAATACATCAATGGAATATATATTATATCGTGTATATTGATATATCATCCAGACATTTTATACTATCAGTCATTTGATAAGTCTTTTTTATCAATTAATCTTGTATTTATAACATTACCCAAAATCATACAATTCCATATTTTTTTTTTCACTCATAATAAATCATAATCACATTCTGCATGTAACACACAACAATATATGCAATAAAATAGGATGTCAAAGGGTTCACAAAAAATTTAACCACAGATACGTTATTGATAAACAGTATTGGTCTGTACGTACTAATTAAAAACTCTCATAAATACAGAAATACGTTTTGTTCAGTATTTACATTAGTATAACCTCAAACTTGCTTTAAAACTCTATAAACATATGTACACATTATATAGTATGCACCGACTAACCTAATCTACAATTTCATCACAAAAAGTACTATAGGATATAGTGATTTTTACTATGTTGAATAGCAGTTCTAGAGAATCAGAAATTTTACTATGTGACATAGTAAATTCTACTTTAAAATGTAAGAAACATTGATAAGATTACAAGACAATGTATCATGTTGTATAGCAAATATTATGATATCACGATTTATACTATGTTAGACACAGTGATTTTGATCAGTACTGTATAATAATTTTTGTACAACTGCCTCTGATAATAACTATAAAAAATATAATCAAAATTACTGTAAGCGTTATAGTTTGCGTCATCAGACGAGTATGTCTCACCTTCCCATAAAATGTAGTGAATTCTAATATGCATATAATAAATTTCTCAATACCACTTCTGTCAGTGTACGTTTTGTTGTCCGCGAGTTTGGTTGAGCTTCTCCCCCTTGGACAGCTGATTGCCTACTGCTTGGTGTGTTTGCTCCCTCAATTTGAGGAGTCAGAGTCCCCGAATCGGAAGAGCAGATGTACGAACCGTGAGTGGCTCTGCTCGTACTAATTTAGGAAGGACTCTCACAGAACTTTTTCCCAGTGTAATATTGTTGACAAGTTCTCGGCCATTGTCACTTTGTAGAATGATTGGCGCACCAAACAATGTAAATATATTTATTAATTGCTATGCTACTTCAGCATCAGTTTTTCTTCGCAGATATCTTAATATTTATAATTTACTCAAGTAATACTGGTAATTCAAAATGAATCTAAAATCACCTTTTTGGCATAACTGCATATAAATTAAATTAATTTAAGCTCAAGCGTTGATTTTATTAGAAATTATGGGTTGGATAACTATACTTTTTTTAAGGATAGGCCTGTTTTTTACTCACGTTTAACAGAGACTCAAAAGCAAAAAAATAACAGGTCGAGTAATATTAGCATATTTGGATGTAACAGCATCAATCATTTTATATAAACCTCCATGTCCAGTTTCTACGTGTGCTTTTCTCAATCGATCGAAAATTTCGCCGTTTTGTACAAAATATCGAACGTTAATGTTACCGGCCTCATTTAATACTGGAAAGATCAATTTTATTATGTATCCCACTGTTGATAAATCCTATTTTTTTATTTGTCTATAATATAGTAGAGTTTTTTGTTTTTTTTTTGCTTCTGTAACTTTATTTACAATGACATTGTATTCATTTTCACTTCCGATTGAATTTTCATTACGTTTAATATCAAGTTCACTCCATTTCAGTTTAAAGGGTCTGTTATTCACACTTAACACGTCCGAGTTTACATTCAATTTAAAAGTTTAAACCGAATAAGTAGCTTCTACTTACGATTAGCACTACGTCTAGAGTCGACAGTCGAATACATACTGATTCATTGAAAATGAAATAGTTTTACAAGTTTCAGTTTAAATATATTTGTACATCAATAATAACAATATACTCGTATTTTCGTTTATTTTGAATTAAAATTACACACTTCGAACAACCACGTTATTCGTGCCGCAGCCTGCACAAAGTTCCTTTATGCAAAGTCCGGTAATTTTGACTTGGCACAAACCGGCAAATTCATTCGGCACTTTGCACAAAAATCTCTGTACATTTCCCAAAGTACATAAGTTTGACCTTTGCACGTAACACACACATATATATTGATACATATACATATATATTGATTAATAGGGGGTTGTGTAGGGCGTGTGGGGGTATAGGGTGGGTTGTAGGGGAGTCTTACACTAAACTAACGAAAATCACTATGTAATATAGTAACATATATATATATATATATATATATATATATATATATATATGTACATACTAGTGGGGCTTCGGCTCCCTGCGCGCTACGCGCGCCAACCCCCCAATTTTTGTTCATAATGATATATCATTTTGAAATTTGTTCTTAATAATTATGAATATTAATTGTTTATTTAATTTTTTATTTGTCATATATAGATTTTTATAAACTTCTATATTTACTTTGTTAGTTTCATAACTATTCAAAATTATTATCCTCTTATATTAGTACTAACATTATTTTCAATTTAGTAACTTTTGTAATTGATTATGCACACTACGACATGTTATAATTCCTTTTTACATTTACATATTATCATAATTTATAACGCATAACATATTTCTGAACTTTCAATCTTTACTGTCGTGCCTGATTTACCAAAATGGATATCTTATATTTTCATATGAATAAACTTCCTCCAGCATATCTCTCCATTATCTTTTAATGTTATATTTTTGACTGATATTATTAATATTTCATTAGATGTTTTGTTTTTCCTCTTTACATAGCAATGTGAGCTTTGTAAATTTTTTTCTTTTTTTGCTGATCCTATAGTTTATCACTTGAAAACATCTAAGCTCACCTATATCTTCATATTTTAACGTTATTTTTCTCTCAGCTTTTTTTTACATTTAACAGCTGATAAAAATGTCAATTACCATAAATTTTTTTCATATTTTCTGATTCACAAAAGTCTTTTTTGCCTTTACAAAATTATCTTCGATTTAGCCAATTTTATTTTTCTTCGTAGTTCTTTTAGTAAATCCTATCGTTTTCCAATCCTCCACTTTTTCATGCATAACTTTATCGTTTTTGCCTATTTTGTATTATTTTTATTAAGTCCGATATTTCTTCGATTAGTCATTATTAAGGCCACCTACTCTTGTATATTTTTTTTATGTGCAAAAAGTAAATTTATTCCCATTTTCTCATGCCTATTTTTAGGATTCCCCTTCCCGCCTCTATTTGTCATATATATCCTGGTACGTTTGCATTTAAACAGAACATGATACTTGTAAATCTAAATCTATTTTTTCCCCTTTTTCTTTTCATTTTCATTTCAAAATGCATGCCTACCTTGCCCGCCTCCAGCTTCCGTATATACGAGCGTCCAGCAGGATCGGGCCACCTCGCGTGTGAGGCGCATTTCTTGCTAGAGCACACTATGTTCAACTCCCTCGTCCGGATTGAGAAAAATCTAAAAAACACAATAAATAAATGAAAATCGATGGATTTCGACCTGCTTTTCATGATGGTGCTATTATTTTTTGCTCAAATACCTTTCTTTGTGTTGAAATATGTCTTTGAATTTATTGTCAATTCTGTCCAATTTGCCACAGTATTGAAAATTAAAATTGGCACAAATAAAAAAGGGAATAGTAATAGAGTGGGAGAGCAAGAAATGACGAGCGAACATAGACGTTGACATTGGATCAGCCACGCTTGACAGACAACTTTACTTGATCCGCTAGATAGTTCACGAACAATGGAATTTGCAACTAAAAAAACTTAAAAGTTTCAATTTGTTCAAAAATTTATTTGAGGATCGTATATTACTGTATACGATTTACATACTAACATGATCGTATTTTTCATTATTTTGTCATTCAATTATTGAAATAGAAATTGATAAAGTCATTTGCTATATTATATATATTTTTTATATTTAGCGTAAATTATAAATTTTTTTTAGATATTTTATCGTAATTGGTACAAAATAGAAAATGATGTGTAACTATAAAGGAAAAGCAAGATATTAATAAACTATGTAAACAGAAACTTTTCGGCTGATCTGTCCAATTTTTGTAATAATGTATGATTATCCTATGTACGTTATCCCGAAACACAATATACTACTGCTTAAATTCTAAATTACTAAATAAATTATTAAATAATAAACAGTTTGAGCGAGCAAATCTATTTAGTGTTTTAGTCTTAGGTGCTTGGTTTTTACTTTAGTTGGATTCCGTGTTTTGCTGAATTTTACTGGTCTTTTAATATGTGTTAAATCAGCATTATAACAGACAATAACGTGTTTTATTTCCTGCCTTAGAAGAGCCAACTTAGTTATTTTTGACGTAGTAGGAGAACATTGTATAAAGAGAATTGTTTTCTTTTTGTCAAATAAATACGCTAACCCAAAAAAAATTGGGTTAAGTATCACGTAAAAATAAGCTAACAAATACGTGATTTAAGGAGGGAAGGCAGACGGGGGAGGCTGGGACATACTTTTGTTCATACAACTATAAATTGTAATTTTGTATTCAACAATCTTACTGTTATATTTGGTATGTCATTTGGTAAATGGTTGTTAGAAAAGGCTTTCAATATGTTTTTCATTTCTTTTTATTTAAAATTGCATGTAACAGTTAGTAATAAATCTTGTCCACCTCATTTTCTTATAATTGCCATTGCATCTTGATAATGCTGTTGCATGTATCGTGGTCCGCCTATATACGTTGAAGGTTAAATAAAAGAGTTCCCAATTTTATTTTATTTTTTTTTAAATTTTGTGTGATATTTGATGAACTATTGATGAAATGATGTAATAAACATTGATAACATTCGATACGTAAATTTATTTGAATATTTCTTAAAAAGTCCATCCGATTTCTTTCAATCAGCATGTAAAAAACATTGTTGTGTTAAACTTTCTGATTTCAATTAGGGGTGTTTTAATAAAAATGAGAAAATTTGTAAAAAAAAAAAAAAATATAAAAGAAGAAATAATATTCTGTATCAAAATATGTATAGAATAAAGAATAGTAATGAACAAATTTTAGTTGATGATTCAGTGTTTGTACCGTACAATAAATTTTTATTAATTAAATATAATTAACATATAAATGTTTAGTACTGTGCATTAATACAAAGTATAAAATACACATATAATTTATTTCTAAAGAAAACGATAGAGCATTTTGTAAAATATAAAAAGAATCAAACGCTTAAGATAATGTTTATGATAAAATTAAACAGTATATTGATACACGCTATTAAGGTCCAATGGGATCATCATGGCACTTACAAGAATATCCTACTTTCGGTAGGAGCCATAGCGAAGTTAATTTGCTTATTTATCTTGAGAATAAACATAAAATAGTATAAAGAGAAAAAAAAATTTATAAATCTGCAGATAATTTTAAAACACAACTAAAAGAATGGTTTCAATTAAATAAAATAGATGATTTTGCTGGAAATTTAAAGTACGTAAACATTCCTGAATATTATATTTTCAATAAAGCAAAAAAAAATTGAAACAACGACGACGATCTAGAAAACACAATGCAATTGGTAGATTAAATGTTATTTCTCCAAAAGACCAAGAAAGATTTTTTCTAAAATTAATATTAAATGAAAAAAAGGTTGTACTTCATTTAAAGACTTAAAAAAATACGAAGGAAAATTATACAGCGGTTTTAAACAAACAGCAATAAGTATGGGTCTTATTGAACTTGACTTAGGAATTTTAAACATTTTTTGAGAAGCAAGTGTTATTATGCTACTGAATCAATTAAGAACATTTTTTGCATTGTTTTTACTTGCAGAAAATATTCAAGGTAATGATATATGAAGATAACATTAATTAAAATTTACTAAAGATTTCGATGAAAATAAAATAAATCAAGCTCTTCTACATATAGACAGTATTTTTGAATCAGAAAATAAGTCTTGTAAAAACTTCTATCTACCTATTCCGAAAAATTTTATTTTAGATGTGAAAAACGATTGTGAAGAAATTAAATTCAGTAGAAAAATGGTAATTGATTTGTACCCTACATTGAATAAAGCACAAAACTATATTTTTAGATGTTTATGGAATGGAAGTAATAAGATTTGTTTTATTGATTGTCTAGGATGATCTGAAAAAGATTTTAGTACAAAACTATAATTTATTATTTTATATCAAAAAAACAAAAAATCAGATCTATGGTGTGGACACGTATTGCGTCAATTTTGCTTCCAAAAGATATGACAAGTCATATAACTTTCAAATAACTATATGATTTAAATAATATTGTAAGTTCATTTTTTGAATCTGATTTGGTTAGAAAAAAATTAATAGAAGTTAATATAATGATATGGGACGAAGTGTCAATGATACCCAAGCATAATAATCAAAGAAACAATAAAATCATCATATTTATGGAGATTATTCAAAATTTTTCATTCTAATACGAATATTCGATCAATTGATAAAAATTTTTCTAACATGTTGTTGAATATTGGAAACGGAATAATTCAAAAATTAAATATTCCAGACAATTGGATATTAACAGACGTTTGCTCGATAACATTTAGAAAAAATTTTGATTCAAACATAAATAGTGCTATATTAACTACTAATAATGAATACACTATTTTTGTAAATAATAAAAGTTTAAATCTTGTAGAAGGAAACTAAGTAACGTATTAAAGTATTGACAAAGCAATACACAAAGGAGTTGATAAATCAGATGATAATATTTATATTAATTTTCCCATAGAAGTGTTAAATAACATTTGAGGAGGTCTTCCCCCATATGAACTGAATTTCAAAATAGTAGCAATCTTTATGTTAATAAGAAATTTAAATAATAATGATAGACTTTGTAGGGCACGCGATTAAAAAAAAAACAAATTATTTAAGTTTAACATTGAAGTTGAAATTATTACAGGTGAAAAAATTGTAAATAAAGTTGTTTTACCTAGAATAACATTATGTTCTAGAAACAATACTTCTTTTAATTTCGATTTACACAGAAATCGATTTCCAATAGTATTAGCATTTGCAATGAGTATAAAAAAATCTAAAGGTCAGAGTTTTGATAAAATAGGTCTTTACTTGAATAAGCCGTTATTTTCTAATGGACAATTATATTGGGCATTGTCCAGATGCAAAAATCCAAATAATATATTCTTACAATTGCACTAAAATAATAACAATAGTACTGACAATATTGTTTGGGAAGAAATTTTTAATGATGGTAATCAAATATTTGATTTATAATTAATTATTATTCTTTGTAATAAAATTCGTTTAAAATTTTTTTCAATTTAAATCAGGATTAAAAAGTGGAGTAGGTCTACTTATCATAGTATCAATAAAGTGGTATAAAAAAGCTGTAAAGTAACGTTTGTCGTACAATAACTTAAGCCAATTTAAGCTAGTATAATGCTTATGCTACCAAGACAAATTGGGAAACCACTATAAAAAAAGCGCTCCTGCATGATTACCACAAGGTGGAGTGAAAAAATCATTTAAATAATAATTGCTTAAATTTTTAAACTTATATATTATTTTAAATTGTATGATAATTGTTTAATGATTCATTAAAATAAAATCATTCAACTGCTTGACTACGTCATAATGAATGATAAATTTTCATGTTCAAAATAAGGGATTAAAGTTTTAATGTGAAAATTTTATAAGCTGTTAAGGGGGACTGGTCAGAACCTGAAAATTTTCTAAGTTTTTTAAGGGCGGGGCTGGTGAAAAGCTTACAACTTTATGAGTTTAGGAGGGGGGGGATGAGGGGGGCGGCGGGGGCACTGAAAAATTAGAAAAATGATTCTTCACGTGAAATCACGGAGAAAACTATCGAATTTTTTAGGGGGGTGAGGAGGGGTGAGGAGGGGTGAGGGAGAGCTACAAACTAATAACGATCATGCAAATCACGTAAAAATGTAACGAATTTATCCGTGAATTGAGAGGGGCAGAGGGGGGGGGGGGTTAAGGGGGGTGAGGGGGCCGAAATAATTTCGGCCTTATCACTATATAGTAAGATATATATATATAATTCTATATTATATACCTAATTTGTGTAGGGCGGAAGTATTGCCCCCTCCCCGCCTCACACTTTATTATTACTTCAAACAGAATTTTGTCTGAAAACAAGGTAAAAATATGCTATTTTTGCACATATTTTTATTATTACTCTACCCCACCACGCTTCCCAAACTTTTTTGATTGGCCTTTCTACACACCCCTCACGGCCCCCCACCACCCCCCCCCCCCCCCCCCACCCCCCGCACCAACACGCTGTTTTTTCTCTGTCTTTTCATAGTTACACCGTTAAGCCCCCTCCCCCCGCCCCAACAGCTTCCCAAAATTTGATCAAGGCCCCCGCACGTACCCCTCGCCTACTCTCCCCCTCATTTTAGTTACGATATACCTTATGAACCTAACAAGATCCCAGCAACACAACAACCCTTTAACATTGTCGAACACTGCCAAGAACGACAGAATGAAGCCGAAGCCACTTCTCCCGTACCTTATTACCATAGATTACCCGAATATGTCCGGAGTCACCCGAAAGAAGTCAATAATCTGAACACCTAAATAAACTTCTCACATCACGGACACTTCCGAAAACGACGGATTGCAGCTGAATTCGATCCCCCAGTCGCTTATTGTAGCCAAAGGCACTTCTTCCGTTCTTTAGTACCAGAGGTCGCCCGATGATGATCGAGGTCTCCCGAAAGAAGTCAATAACCCAATGAAACAACAACCCTCTAACATCCTCGAACACTACCGCGAACGAACGATTGCAGACAAAAACGCTTCTTCCGTTGCTTATTCCTATATCTCAACCAAAAAAAGTCGATAACCTAACAACCCTTATATTCCTTTAACATTATCGAACAGTATCACAAAGTACTAATCGCAGCGGATGTCGCTTCTTTACATAGCCCAGAGAAATTAGAAAAAACGTAGATATAATTAGCGACAGGATTCATCACAGTTTATTATATTTATTTGTGGTTCAGGCATATCGCTCTCTAGTTGATACCAATCTGGAGGTCAAGAACAATGTCAAATTGACGATGTCATGAGCAAAAATCGTTAAAAAGGAACATAACAGCCCCATGAGATTTTTTGTTCGGCTCGCATGACTTATTTGGAAAAAAGATAGATTGACAACATGGATTGCATTTAGAAAATTTAATTTTTGATCCCAATAATGTATCCAAACTGTCGAATTACAGAATTTGAATGTATCCAGTTTTATATTATTCTGGTTTGTATTCAGTGTTGTTTTACTTCGTGGTTGTATTTTGTTAAAATTTTTTTATTCATTAGGGATACAAATATTCTCAGGATTTTTGCAGCTAGATAGTGCAACATACACTTGACCCTGGGAAAGTAATGGCTTTTTTAAGTATTAACCTAATTTATAAAAACTTCGACCTTGCGACTTATTTATAGTCATAGAAAATGCTACAAGTAAGGGAAATTGTTTTCTGTATAAAATGAAAGGTAATGAAGAGGAAGTGCCTGTGGATAAAGTTATTCTTGGAATAAATACCATGTTCCCAATTCTTTAACCAGTTATAATTGCAGCCTCAATGTTATACTTGAATAATTTTGTTATCTTGAGTGTTGTATCGTTATATAATCCCTCTAAAACACAAAAATTTCGAATCAGCATGACGATGGCATTTATTTTAAAATTTAGTTTATAATTGTGGAAGACCTTCTCGAACAAAATTTAAATGTTCCATTGGAAATATCATGAAAATGTTGTTATCAGTTCTATCAACTCCCTTATAAGTTGTATGATCTACAGTACAATATGTTACAGTTTTCCCTGTCATTGGGTTTTAATTTTATTATTTAATAAATACGTAAATATATTATGTAATGTTAAAATAACGTTATTTATTAAATAATTATTTACATTATTACAAATTTTCGAACAGACATAATTGATTATCCATTTTTTTGGAATTTCAAAAGAATTTATTTATCCTTCTCCAATTTTTTATAGTGAAGATGAAAATTTGTCATTCAATAAATGCATATTGTTTTGCTATTTAAAAATTTACAAAAGTGACCACAGATGAGCAAATTTTATGGTTTTTTCAATTATTGTGAATTAATTCAATTTCTTACGATATGTAGAGTTTGACGATAATTTCCATCAAGTATAATTTACTTACCTCCGTATGGTATATTATTATGTGATAAGTCACACAATGTGGTAAGAGAAGGCCATCTTGTAAGAGTAAACAGTGTTTTCGACGTTTAAAATTTATACTGATCCCAGAGAAGTAAGCTTGATAATTTTAACAGTGTTTTCCTTATAAATAAGCAAAATGTCGGTCGTTCTAAGAATGGTTTTGGCAATTAACTAAGTTCAAATTGTACTGGAAGCATTTATTCATTTAGCCGTGATGCTCTTAACTATAAAAACAGATTAGTAGTCCAATATCAATAATAGAAATATAACAAATATTAAGTGATTTAACGAATCCTATCCCAGAGTTTAACAATAAAGATTTACCGAACTCTATATTTATTCATCCCAATCTGTCGCGAATTATGTCGATTCTGGGGAAAAATATCTCTTTATAAAAGATTATTACAAAAATGTCTAAAGTTATAGAAAAAAATTAATAATAATGATCAAATGAAAAAAATTAAAAAATAAGTTGTTTCTTACCCGATGGTAGTTATAACTATTTTAACAAGATTTTATGATGTTATGCAAAAAATCATGCAGAAAATCCTTTCCTTTGGTAAGGGAATACCATCTTGTGAGAGTAAACAGTGTTTTTGACGTGTAACACTTATACTGATCCGAGAGAAGTTAACTTGATTATTTTAACAGTGTAATCCTGATAAATAAGCAAAAGCTGGGTCATTCTAAGAATGATTTTGACAATTAACAAAATTCAAAATGTACTGCGAGCATTTATTTATTCAGCCGTGATGCTCATAACTATCAAAACACATTATTAGTCCAATATCGATAATAGAAATATAACAAATATTAAATTATTTAACGAATCCTATTCCAGAGTTTAACAATAAAGATTTACTCAACTCCATATTTACTTATACCAATCTCTCGCAAAGTATGTCGATCCTGAGGAAAAACATCTCTTTATCAAAAATGATTGCAAAACTATCTGAAGTTATAGAACAAATTTATAATAATGATAAGATGAAAAAAATTAAAGAAGAAGTTATTTCTTACCCGATGGTATCATAACTATTTTAACAAGATTTTATAAATACAAGTCGTTTTCTGAATTCTTAAAGTTAGGGGGTTGGCACTCGAAGCGCGCAGGGGGCGAAGCCTCACTAGTATATATGTATACACTGGCTGACCCGACAAACGTTGATTTGTTATATAAATTATTATTAGTGAATATTTTGGTAGTCAAATAAAAATAACTAACTTATTGTAGTGTGTGGGGATGTAATATATGACTGAATGATGAATAGAGCGCTGTAAACGGTGCCGGTCTATAAAAATAACAAAACACCTGACACTTTTTTTTTAAATTCATTTTAGTTTTATTATCCTAACTTGTAAATTTCAAATTACATCTCGATCAGAAATTATGATAATTAAAAAAAACAGTCTCTTAGTGCAATGGAGTGAACGATATTTTGAGTGAGTCCATCTTTAGCCAATACAAAATAAACTGGACGGCTTACCCACGTGAGAGCATGCCACGTATAATGATCCGTGTGAAAAGCACGGCATGCCCAAATCCGAGCGACAAAATAACCTCGTTTGGCCTTGAGACTTACTGATTGTCATTGCGAATGCCAATCTAATTGGACATTGAACCTGTATGAATTCAATAGGCACATCTGTGTGAATATTAGGGATTCAAAATTTCTGCTGGGTAATTTATAGCTTCGTTGGTATCGCAAACTGTAACGATAGATTTGTACGACACCAAGTCCCCCGGCAACAACTGTTGTATCTTGAAATTCAAATCGTTGACGGCGACATTTTTTGCTGCCAAAATTGCCCTTTCTGACAGCCACTCACGATTCAAGTATTGTGTGTATATTAGGAAATATGTGGTCAATGATAGCATTTTGCGAATTTATGATCGTACAGAAATCGTTTGGCAACTTTATGCATCCAGTATTTTCATGAACATCTACTTTTTCATCGCCGATATTGAACAATTGTTTTGAGAATGTTATAGCGCATAGATCTTGAAGCATTCGAACGCGCATATTTACTAGCGGCTGTACTTTTTTAATATTACGCCACAGTGGCAATGATTTCAAGCAAGCGTTGATCTCATCAGCGTACGTTGAACGCAGAATGACGGGAAATGTTTGTCTGAAATCACCTGAAAGGAGTAACAGAGTGCTGCTAAATAGTTTGTCGTTGTTTTTTATGTCTTTTAACGTCCTGTTCAATACCTCAAGTGAATATTTGTGAATCATAGTGCACTCATCCCAGATGATAGTTTTGTAGTGTTTCAGCACTGTGGCTATTGACAATTGTTTTTTTATGTTGCAAACTGCGTCTGAATCATTTTGAATATGTATTGATAGCTTAAATGCTAAATGAGATATTCTACCCCCATCCAATAAAGTTACTGCGATGCCAGATGCAATGGCCAATGCGATGCCATTATTTGATAGTATTTCGGCGAGAATCAGCGAAATAAAAAATGTTTTGCTAGTTCTACCTGGTGCGTCCAAAAAAAAATCCACCTTGTCCTGCCAAAACTGCGAGCATGATGCGGTCGTAAATGGTTATTTGTCCCTCAGTCAGTAGTGGGATATTGCAAGTAATAATCGCTGCCATTTCTACAGTATCGTACTGCAGTCGACGATTTATTTTGGTATTCATCAAATCAGATGCACTTCGATTTGGCAAATGCATACCGAAATGACTGAGTGATAAACTGGCAATGACAATGCAAAAATCCTTGATAGCAATCAATGCTTCATTGTGCATATCGTTGCTGAATGTTAACGTTAGATCGTTGCACTGTGTAAGATGTAGATGCAACATATTATCATTAAATCTTTGTGATTACACCACAAAGTATCTGCTTTGGCTGAGAAACATGTAGTTAACACTATAGCAAATAGTAGACAAATTTGTGTTGCTGTACAGTTCAATGCTGCTTCAGTGAGCATACAGTCCCACTGGTTGTCATCTTCCAGCAAGCCTAGTGCGAGGCATGCATCTTCATACGTTAGATAATGTTGTGCATTTACTTTACGTATATCCTGAAATGACAATGGGTCGGTGACATCAACCAACAACAGTCGCAAATAAAAACACTCAATCTGTCTTTGATTGGCTGTATATACTCGCCCTAATGTCTTTAATTTGAATAAACCGGGACATGCATCAATCAGTGTGCCTTGCTTGCAGGGCATCCATTTTTTGTGTGAGCCCATGTAAAATAGCGTGGTACTTCTGAAAAGAGTAGTGTTTGTGCAAATGCATCAAAAGCATCCATGTGATTACACACATTAAAACATTCGGGGAGTGTAGATTTTGGTAGATTTATTGCCTGATCAATCGCTGTCTCGTTCGTGAAAAATTCGCACTGGCCGTTTTCAAGATGGACGGCTAAATGAGTAAGTCCCTACTAGATCCCGTTCATGAATTTTGAAACCAAAGATACACCAAATAGCTTCATTTGAGCTGATGTACCGGCCAATATGGTGGAGCGTTATTTCATCGTTGTTAATTATTTAAGGAGAATTCACATTTGTATTGTCAATACAAAATACAGCCATATCACTTCCTTTATTTACATACTTGCAAATGTATTTGATGCTCTTCATCAAACAGCAGAACTCAACATAAATATAAGCATTAAATGTTTTACTCGGTAGAGGTGAATATGGCACCACTTAACGATTCTCAATGTCAATGTCTGTGTTATTGACATTTTTTGTAAATGATTGTCCGCCATTAACTGTATTTTTTCGACGATGTATTGGATATCCGTCGACATGTAAGATCGTATCGTTAGTGAAATTTTTAGGAAAACTTTTTGTACATTTTCCATCTGCCATGCAAAGCGATGAACGATCATATCACAGCATGGGCCATAAATCATGTTTGTTGTAACAATATCAAACAGTAATTGATCAGTAGATGGATCTAGAATTTTCGCAGAAATTATACTATCGATATCTTCAGGACTTATTTTCTCAAATAACCAAACCAATACGTGTGCATGAGGTGATGAAGAAGTTGAGGATCTTTTTTATTTCTTATCCGGTCCCATTTTTTCAAGGCTTCGACTATTCTTTAGAAGATTTCAAACAAAGTTAAAAAAGAAATAAAATAAAATTTGCAATGTATAAAAAGTTAGGTACTATTGTTTATACAAAGTATTGTAAAACGTATGAACAATAGTACCTAACTTTTCATACTTTTTATATTTTATGCAATTTCTTCGATAACTTCGTTTAAAATCTTTTAAGGAATCATCCAAGCCTTGAAAAATAGAAATCAAATGAAAAACAAAACAGTTTCTCAACTTTTTTTGAGTGTGTTTCTAAACTTAACAGTACATGAATATGCAACATACAAAATCAACAAAAAAAATATATTTGGCACTAAAATTATTCTTCCTAAGTATGGAATTCACTTTGATGTTATTAAATGTTTACTATATCCTTTAATATTTATATCATCTTTAGTGCTATATAGTAGTATAGAACCTCCTTAAGTAATGATGTTCATAATGAATTGAGTTTCATAATGAATGAATTACCTGTTACGGGATGCCGTTGTTTAATATTTATGCAATATCCGTCTTGTCCCTTTCAGAACATTAGTGGATATTGGAGAGCGTCGTATGAATGCCGAATATCAGCAATGAACTCAAGATTATTATTTCTTCTTCGAATCACGATTTCTCGCGTAGCTGTACGCTCGCCAACCATGATACCAGCAACGTCATAAACAACAGGTGCATTGAACCTATGAATGTGCTCTCTAGTAGGTTTTTTATCAGGATTGATGACAATAGCGTGATTGTACTTTCTAATTTGTGCATACGTAATTTAAATAATTTCAACAATTAATTGTGCTCATTCAATAAAGCGTCTAGCTCGCCGACGATGCATCTGGCAAAAGGTGAATTGAGGTTATTGTAGTTACAACGTGCAACCACGCGATTGACGAGTGCGCTTTCAGAGTCCTCACCGCCCAAAAAGTAAATTTGTAAAAATTTATGTAGTTTATTTGGCATTGGCAGCAATTAGCCAACTTTGTGATAAACTTGACCTTTAATTTTGAATGTTCAATTAGATTGTTGACCATTCGCAGCATTATTATTAACTATTTCTGTGGCTCCGAACTATGGCATTTGGATGCAAGAATTGAATATTCAAATAGACTTCAGGAACATATTAAAAACTGGATCCATACCCATAAGTAAACCGTTTAATAGTTCAGGTGGTGTTTCATTTTCCGGAAGTTGCACTTTTCCTGATGCGCAACACATACCGGCTGCTTCATTTTTGACTTTAAGAGAATTACAATGCAGAAATTCCTTGTCCATAGCACCAATCTACACTTTCGAATGCGCCCAATATTTAGTATCGGGCTCATGCTTAAATGCTAGACGACTGAATGAATTAGATGTAAATGCTCGATGTACTTGCTGGCGTTGTTGGTCTTTTGCTTTATGTGTGTTAGCTACGACTCGACGCGCTTGTCTATGTTCTAATCGTCTTTGTTCATATCTTTCAGCTCGTTCTTTTTGTGATTGTGATTCACGCAATCGCGCCATGTTCACACGCACAACTTTACGATCCTGTTGGAATTGTTCGTCTGTTCTTTGGGCTCTTCTATTTCGCATTTCAGTAGATCTAGTCGTTCGACGGCCAAAGTTGGACCAATTACGTATTGCTGGCATTGTTCACTGTAAAAAACACACAAATAGATCAAATTGAAGTATTATAGTATTATAAATAATAAAGAAACTAATAAATAATAAATGAGAGCTAATAAATGTGTGAAAATATTCTGGAATGATTTATACAGGTAACAGAATCGTTGTTGTTGGCGGGAGCTCGTAACACGTGTTAAATACTATTAATTTATAGGAGATCACTTAATAAACTGAACGTTAGAACTATCTTAAACAAAATGGAAATAAATATTTATAGCACTGCAAATTGATGATAAATTGACTATGAGAATATACTTAACATAAGAGTTGCACTAAAAATTTATAACGATAAGTATAAGCGTCAATGCTTTGATCGACGCACAATCAATAATAATGTCCAAAAACGGTGAGAGAAAGCTTATTGTGTGAGAAAGACAGTAGACTGGCTTCATTCTTATTCCTTCTCTTTGCTGTTTACTTGGTGATAAGTGACACCCGTAGACGCCTGGAGGAAATGACTGATCAGTTAACGACCGCCGAGAGTAGAAAATGATTAAAGTACTAATATCGCTATTAAAAATAGAGGTTGACGGAATAAGAGTGAAAATTTACGGTAGTATGTATTTTTTAATTTTAAATCATAAAAAAAAAAATTTCTAAAAAATAAAAAAAAAATTTTGTAGACTACCCTTTTTTATGAGGGTTACGAAAAATAGTTTACGTCCCATTCTCAGCCCTACTGTATGTATACATACAATTGCATAAGAATCGGTCAAACCGTTTCAGAGGAGTTTTGTTACAAACACTGTGATACGAAAATTTTATATATTAGGAGATACACTTGATATTTATATATATATATATATATATATATATATATATATACACACACATATAAAAAGTGTTACTATGTTATTTTGCTATTCATTTTTGTTCTGTCAGTCTGTAGGTAAGATATGATATCTATATTTCACTAACTGTTAATGTATGTATCTGTAGTGTTAGCTTATTTACCTGACAAAAACGTTTTTTTTATGTTGGATTATTTACTTAAGGATGGTATTAGAATTCCAATGAGATTAGCGTTACAATAACACTCCATAGTTTCTAGTACGAATTTTGCCAACGTTGAATTGGACATCCTAATAAAATACAAATTTTTTAATCTCCCACGGCAACAAATTGATCAACTTATTATGACACTGGAACAGTGAAAAAAAACATGTTAAAAATAGTATAATGTTTTTGTCCCTGCCGATCACTGGATTTTGTTCTTAATAGCGATTTGCTGAATTTTCTGGCAGATGCGCAATAAAACACCTTATTTTCTTCATATTATGCGACGAAATAGCACTTTGCAGGTTTCTAGATAAAAGTTATCAATTAAAAAGTCTTTTAATAATTTAAAGTTTCTTTCAAAAACAGAAATGTATTCTTCTTAATTACAAGTTATAATTTTCATTTAAATATTAACTTATAATTATTTTATTATTTTTATTTCGTAGAATTACTGAAAAAATTATCTCATATTTATTATAAAACGATACAGATATTCTTGTCAAAAATATTTTTTTTTTTTTGAAGGTTGAGGTAATCATAGTAATTAATCAGTTTGAGTAATGATTCAAATTGTGTTATTCATCATCGATCAACTATAAATAAGAAAAAAAATAAAATCACTAAGATAAAAAGATTATAACTAAAATCAAAAGACTAAGATGTTAAGAAATAGAGTATCCAAATATATGGGCAACACAAGATCTAGAGTTGTCATAAGATTTAAAAAGTGAAACCGCATACCTCTAGAAGTGGACACTTTGATTCATTGATTATTCCGAAAAATGATATCGTGAATTATTTAAAGTTATCGTTTATATATTATGATAAAATAAAATCGTGAATTATTTAAAGTTATCGTTGATTACTATTTGAATCTCAGATGCTCCTTGAGATCATAAAGACAAAAAAAATCAAAATTAGTCAAATTAGAGTGATACAACCAAGAAATCAAGCAAGAATAGTGATCTATCAGCGAAGAGTCGGAGTGATAAGCTATACATATCTTACTACATAAGAAAGGTTCAAGGATATGACTGAAAGCTAGGCCCCCAGGCCTTCTCTGGCCCCCGAAGCCGCCCTCGGCCGCTCCTGGTCCCAATCGGACCCCTTCAACTTCCGCTGGTTGACTACCTCACCATCTTGTAGTTAAATGGTCAGTAGATTAGCGTAATAACAAGGTAACTAAAAAAAACTAATATGGTTCAACGTTGCATTGATTAAAACTGTAAAATAGTAGTAAATATTTTTTATGTGCAGTACACATTATCGATCTATTTTACTTTTTAGGTACTACTATGGCATATTCAGTTATCTCTAATTTAAACTGTGAAACTCATCGTAAAATTATAAGAATACTGCATAAAATGGAGAATTATCAAATGCTAGAAATATACTTTAATCTTTTTGAATAAATTAAGTAATAAATTACACAATAACATAATGACGCTGAAGTTCTTAACGTTCCAGGAACGAATTTTCAAAAATTTTCTTGTACTACATGTTCACTGCACTGCTTCGCTCGCTCGAGACTTATTGAAAAAGATTTCAAATAAGGAGCGTTAGCAGGATGACGATTATTAAAGTATTATGTTAAATAAATCGTGGGAGCAAAATAAATGTTGTATACGAGAATTGTATCTCTGATCAATCAAAACAACTGTATATTTAACAATAAATAAATCAAGGAAATTATAGTTGTATGTATCAAAGTGAATTTAAATCAAACAGTGAATCTTTTCTTAAGATGAAAACAAACAGTGGATCTGAATACAATTTCAGATGTGGCTTACCAAGCCGAAAACTTTGAAAACTCCTAGCATCGATGGATCGCGACAAAGGCAAAGAATACGATAGGCTCTTAAACTAGCTGACTTCTGATGCTCGAAACAGAGGTGCTGTGGCTAGGCCGGTCGAGAGGCGAGAGAGCGGCGAACTCGTCGCAGTCAAAGGTGAGCGTGATGTCCTCCTGAGTAAGAACTCCTGATGTACTGCGCCACGGTAATCGAAAAAAACATTCAGCAAAACCTTCACATTCGATCAAACTTGCCGTGCTTTTTTTGGCCTTGGCTCTCCTGGGCTCTTCCATTGGGACGATTGGACTTTGGTTCAACCATATACCCATGATTCGTCACCAATTATGACCCTTTTTAGCAAATCTGGATCGCCGTTGACGTCATTCAACAATTCCTGAGCGATTCTCATGCGACGGTTTTTTTGGTAAAAATTCAGCAATTTTGGAACGAACTTCGCTGCCACACGCTTCATGCCAAAAATTTTCGAAAAAATTGCATGGCATGAGCAAACCATTATGCCGACATCCTCAGCAGTTTCTTTATTACTGATTCTACGATTCTCTATAACAATTTTCTTCACTTTCTCAACATTTTCATTGGTTGTTGATGTGCTGGGGCGTCTAGGGCGAGCGTCGTCATTCACATCTTCTCGACCGTCTGTGAAAAGCTTGTACCACTTGTAAATATTTTTTCGACTTAGAGTACACTCACCGTATGCCACTGTCAACATTTCAAGTTTTTTTGAGCACTTAATGCCATTTTTTACACAAAATACAATGCAAATTCTTTGATCCATTTTTTTGGACAGCAGAAAATCGCCGAACACGCAAAACACTTTTGACTTTTATGCCTCTCACAAGCAAACTAAATATGCTATGTAGCTGAAACTGTGAACATATGTTCGAGACGAGTGTACCCACATTACAAAAAAAAATTCGATAATCAAATGTACGTAGCCCGCGAAATTCGAAAATTCACCTTATTTTTTTAACATACCTCGTACTTATTTCTGCCGATAAAACTTGTTACCGTTGGCTACGTATATTACAACAGTTTAAGTGAAAAATTCTCTTTGACTTAATTGGAGTAGTGTGTAGGTTAATGTACGTAGAAAAAATCATTTTCCGTTATTTTTTAGTGTTTTCGACTATATAACAAATTAAGGATATATTGATGGCTCATATCAGGCTATTGAGTACTGACGTAAGGGACAGTTGACTACCATTTTTTAACCAAAATAAGCGGCTCAGAGCCATATGACAATCTTTGTAGTCAAATTCTTGGCACATTTAAAAGTCCTTAATCATATAAAATCTTATTATACTGTTTCCTGCGGATGTTAGTTGTTACATCATATTGTTTATAACACAACAGTATAAGTGACATTTTTTGTGTATCAATTGAAGTGGCGTATGAAGATTTATATAAAAATAGGTCATTTATTGCATCCTTTTAATGTTAGTGACTTTATATCGATTCGAAGTTATGTTTTTAGATGCTAAAAAAAAATTAGCTGTTAGCTAATGATGTAACGAATCGTCAGGTACTTTTTTCAACCATAATAAGTGGCTAATGCCAGCTGTCAATCGTTGCTGGATATATTTTTTCATACTTGAATATGTTAGAGAATCATACTAAAATTATTCCTGCTGTTAAAACTCATTACAGTTATCTAGCTATAATACAACAGGGAAATTGAGAATTTTTTTATTTTAATTGGAGTAGCGTTGGTTGACTTAGGAATAAAAATATCATTTTTTGTCATTTTTTAATGTTTTGGACATCATACCGAATCCAAGTAATGTTTTCGGCTGCTAAAAAATTATAAGGTCATGATGCATTGGCGTTAGGGATAGTTCGGTACCTTTTTTCAAACAATATCTATAACTCAGACCCAAATGTCAATTATTGCAGGCAAATCTTTTTACATGTAAACGGATCTTATGATATATGATCTCACCATACTAATTTCGACTAATCAATTTTTTTCTGTTTAATATTCTATAACACGACAAAATCATACCAGTTTTGTTATTGTAACTATTGTACTGGAGTAGGTGAATTTATGCAGTCATTTTTTTGTCGTTTATCGGAGTTTTCGATGCCATTCAAATTCGAGCTTGTTTTTCCGACAAGGAGGCTCTCCAGATATTTGAAAGTCGGGTTATCATGGTCAGGTTGAAATCTTTAATAAAATAGGGCTTGATGAAAACACAGATGAAATTTTAGGGCAAGTTGCCTAACAAAAAAGAAAGAAAAATGAAATTGAGAATCGGACTTTCAACACAGGTCTTACGGAGCTTTTAAATTTATTCACCGAAACTCACAGCTTTTTTCAGCCCAAAGTTGGGCCATAGGGTACAAAAACTGAGCCAGGTTTGTTGAAGTAATACTATTTAAAATGGTATTGCCAAAATATTAATTTGCCAAACAAAATCGAAGGATATTTGTGGTTGAAAGTAGATACTGGAGGGTTCGTAGGTTATCTCATCGTTCGGTTTGCTGTCTTACGAGTCCGCGACATTTAAATATTTCAGTACACGATGCAGAAGCAGATAAATTTTCTGCTCAGATATAGGAATTCTCAATAAGAGTTGGGACTATGTGTCCGCATTTCCAGCTTAGACCAAAATGGCCGCTATCACTTAAGGGTCTCTTGAAAGTCTCTTCTGATGAGCCTTCTTAAGTATTGACCTCATAAACAGTCAAAAGCCTTTTTTGAGCCAGTATCAGTGGATAAAAGCTGATTTGGGTTCAAGACTCCGAAACTCGAAAAATTTTTATTGGACCAAATTTCTTTTATAGAGCGGTATATCTATACATATATAGAATAACGCAGTAAAATCATTTAAAAAAAGTTTGAAATAAAAAAATGACGGCATTCAAACACGCAGAAATTCGAAAAAATGCATATTATAAGAATAATCTAAAAAAAATACAAGAATTAATATAACACACAATAATAAAGAAACAACATAACTATAACATCAGAATATATGTATGTGCTTAGGGTACGGGTCAGAAAAAAACCGCAGTAAATTTAAATAAGTAAAAACATCAATTAATTTAGACGTGCAGATGAGTAGCCTTTTAATTTGTAAAGGTCCCTTTAAATTTTATATCTATGGATAATAATTCATTGACTGAACAATAATCAAAAATTAACTTATACAAGAGGAATATTGAATTTTTGAGTTATCTCAAAAATGAGTGAAATCTTATAAATATAAACTTTTAATGAAGGTTAAAAATGTAATGCAAGTTTGAGTATTACAGATTATTTTTCTCAGAATTTTTTTCCAAAAAAGTAGTAAACGATCCTTTGCTAACCTTAAATATGCTCAAAATATTGTTACAGTATTACTAACATTTTTTTCCATGAATTGGAGTAGCGTTGGTGGTTTAATGCAGAAATAAGTCATTTTTTGCTATTTTTAGAGTATTTAACTTCATAACGAATCGACGTTATTTTTTCAGATGCTGAAAAGTAATGAATCTGTTAGGTATTGATGTGAGAAATATTAAGATAACTTTTCTCTACTATAATCAGTGGCTCAGAGCCAGCTGTCAATCGTTGCAGGCAAATTTTTTTCATATTTAAATGTCTTTTATGATACAGAATCTGACTATGATATTTCCTGCCAATACAACCCATAACAATTGACTAGCTATATTACGACAGTATTATTGAAATCTTACTTGCTTAAATTGGAATAGCGTGGACCGATTCATATAGATGAGGGTCATTTTTGTAATTTTTTAGTGTTTAGGACATTATAACGAAACCAGGTTATGTTTCCGGCTGCTAAAAAGTGATTAGGCTATTAGATATTGACGTAAGGGATAGTAAAATCTCTTTTTATAACAGTTATTAGGGTCTCAGAGCCATAGATCCAGAGTTGCAGGCAAAGTCTTTTTATATGTACACGGATATTATGATATAAGATCTCACCATACTAACACCAGCTGGTCAATTTGTTACGTTTTATCTTCTATATAACAACAAAATTATTTCTTTTTTTTGTAATTATTTTAGTGCCGTGGATGAATTTATGTAGATAAGTCATTTTTTCGTTATTCGCATGCTTTTTGATGACATATGAATTTTAGGTTATGTTTCGACCGCTAAAAAGTAATCAGGCCGTTAGGTATGACGTAAAAAATAGTTAAAAGTTTTTTTCAAGCAATCATCAGTAGCTAAGAGCCACTGGTAAATCGTTGCAGGCAAATTTTTTTCCAATTTGAGTCATCCATTGTATAAAATCTTATCATACTCATTTCGATCGAGATAACTTGTAAGATTCGATTGTTCATACACAACAGGATCACTGACATCTTTTTGTTCTAATTAGAGACTCGTTAGTAGATACATATAAAAAAGTCAATTTTTTCGCTATTTTTTATTCTTTTTACCTCGTAACGAATTGACGTAATATCTTCTGACGCTAAAAAGTGATAAAGCTGTTGAATATTAAAATAACAAACATTAAAGTACCTTTTTTTAAACAATTGTTAGTGGCTCAGAGACATATGTCAATTGTTGGAGGCAAATAATTTCCACATCTGAATGTCAGTTATGACATAGAATCTTACTGTACTAATTGCTGCCGATAAAACTCGTTACAGTTGACTAGCTATAATACAACAGTATTATTGAGTTTTTTTTGTTTTTATTGTAGTGGCATTGATTGATTCAAAGTCATTTTTTGACTTTTTTTAGTACTGTAGACATTATAACGAATCGAGGTAATTTATTTTGTATCAAAAAATATTTTATTACGACCTATTACTGATGCCTATATTTTAATAAAATCCTGAATTTTTGCTAACAGTCAGCAGTGTCTGTTCATATTATACGGTACTAGTACAGCTGTAAAAAACTCAAGAATAAATAATACTTTTGTACATTACTAATATAAGCTATCAAAACTGAGTAACATTATCCCTAATATTTTGCAGTCTACTAAAGTTAATATCTAGTAGTGACGAGGCCGATCTTGTAAAATACTTATACTTACAGTTTCACAACCTTAGTTGCCATATAAAATTTATTTTTATGAAGAAATTCCCATCCTATACTTCTTGAAGTATTTTTTACGATATCATGATAATATTTCTGAAAATATATAAATTGATTTTAATGTGTATAATATCAATGCCGTGCATGATTTACATGTAAGTGATAAAACTGTATTTACTTGCCAGGCTACTATTTCCCATAATCGTGTAGAGCGTGCATTACAATATTCAGAATTGTCTGACTCTGGTAAAAATGATCCATCACGCACATCACAATCAGTATTAAATAATATTGTAGCTGATTTTGATCTTTGAATAATAGTTCTGATGATACCAAGGATCTCTAGAATACTATTATGTTGTACATGTAATGACATCATGGACACACGTTTTACAAAAGCTATAGTACTGTTTTCAGATGAGTTCTTGCATGTATTTACAAAAAAAAAATACATAATCTTAATGATAAAACTTATTCCAGAATGAGTTGCACCAAGATGAATTTTGAGTAAGTTTTTATAAAGATAATCACACAACCTGAAACATAATCATCACACATTTTTCCAATATTATTATTTAAAATTGCATTATCATGGTAAAAAAAGAAAAAAAATTTGTAGACATGTTAATGAGGGTTGAGATGGCAAGAAAACAGTTTTTTTAGGAAAAACTGAGACTCCCAAAAATCTTGTATGTAGCCTCAGTCTTTATTGTATCGAGATTTTTGACTGCAAAGCTTTACCTCAAGATACATCAATATTCCTCTACTGTGAAAAGTAATACTATGAGTAAACATATCGCATAAAATTAAAAAAAAAAAACACTAATAAAACTGTCGTGCTTAAATCACACATGCAACAAAACAAAGACTGAGACATAAATTTCAAGCTGCTAAAAAAAGTTAAACCGCCAGCTTCATATAAATAAACTTAATAAAAATATTGGCCTACTTATTTAAAAGTTGCACATTTTAAAACAAAGTTAAACTAATTCTTTTGTAAGCCACTAGTTTTGCTAAAGATAAAATTTAATTTGACCTACAGTAAAGTAAAGAGTGTTTATCAAGTAGGAAGTTTAAAAATGTCAAATTTGTTGACTTACATTAGGTAAGCGACAAAAATATGTATCAGTTTTGAATACTATGTAAATGCACAATTACATATGTTTTTACAATAAATCGTTTATTACATCCGCAGTATTTAGTAACCAATGAGTAAGTCTCTTGTAAAGTATGTATCGTCCTATTAAGCTGTTAGGGTTACCCTTACCAAATTATCCTGCAGACTTACCTGCAAACTTATCTGCAGACTTTCCTGCAGAATTCTTTGCAGACATCCTGCAGAGTCGTCTGCATGTATATTGCCCCCAAATCCTGCAGCTCTCTCTGCAGGATTTGGGAGCAATATAGATGCAGGAGAGTCTGCAGGATGTCTGCAGGGAATTCTGCAGGAAAGTCTGCAGATAAGGCTGCAGGTAAGTCTGCAGGATAACTTGGTAAGGGATAGTTAAGTTCATAGAAGAGTGCGCGAAAAATTATTTGCTTGAGGTGTTAGAATCATCTAGTTTGACACAATATATGAGCGCAAAAAATTAAACTTGATACACACAGTCTTAACAAAAATTTACAGGAAGAACGACAGAAACCAATGTTATTAAATAGGTTACAGAAAACTTCTAGTATTGCCATTAGATATTACAAAAGACCTTTAAATTTTTTTTTATTTCACCTGTATTTAAACATTTTTAGTACCTATAAATTCTACTTTTGTAGAACAGTATGGAAGCATGTGGTGTGAGGAATAGGCTCAAGTCTGGGTAAAGGTGTTATTGAATGTTTTATTTTGAGATTATTTGGAACTGTAAATAGTATTGAGCAAGATTATTCATGATAATGTTTGTGCTTAAACCAAACGAGCTTCATATCTTCAAGGCACTTTCAGGGCTAATCTCATAAAATATTCGACTGGGCTGATGAGGAGCAAGAATTCTTTGGCAAAGCAATTTTCAGCTGGCTACTTTTTTTTCATTCCATTTTTTTAAGCGACTCATTTTTGAAATGTTTATGATTTCTCAATTTTGTAGAATTATATTATATAATGTATAATTTGTATTTTTAAGAATACTATCTTACTACAAAGCAATTAATAAAATCAGAAATAACGATTTTTGGTTAAAAAATAATTTTTTTTATACCGTGATCTCATCACGCCACAAAATTAAGCCACGTTTAGCCTAATCAGTTTCTAGTAACTAAAAGTAACTCAATCATCTGAAAGTTAGTCTTCACAAAAAACACAATTAGCTTATATGCAATAGGTACAAAGAAGTTGTTTTTTTTCACACTTGATTCTGTAAGCGGCAGGTATTCAGAACTTTAGCCTTATCACCAAAACGTATGTAATGTGAATTGGATACCGAGGAAGAACCAATGCTATACTTCGAGCCATTCGGAAGTTAACTCAGTAAATTTTGTTTTTAATATATCGTAGTGCTTTCCTAGAATTTTTCATCGACTTACAGGCACAACGCTGTGCGAATGGGAAATAGTGCAGAGAGAGTTGGGGTGAGACATAAGGAATTAATATTAATAAGAGTATGGGGGGTACCTGAAATCTCCGAAAGCACGTGTATGTAAAAAAACTTGAAAATTCTATGAATTATGATATTACCATTTTACCAAGCAAAATATTACAAACAAAATGAGTTGATTGTATAAGAGTGGATTTTTCTTGAAGGTGGCCTAAACAAGTATATTACAGTCATCACGGAATACTACTATGAGAAACACCCATTTCTTATTAACTCAGTAGTTCTTAAAGAATTGTCAAAAAACTTTAAGAAAACATTTAAGAATGCTCGCTAAATCATTGAGCTGCATCCTCTCTGCATGTAATACCACCAGTCACTTCTGTTCAATCGTCAACATAATTACGTCAAAGTATACCTTAAATCACTACTTTCATCATTTAAGTGTAATAAGAATTCGGAAAATTCGTATTTTATTTGCACAACATTGTTCTTTAGTATTTTAAGAACGTGGATATCAAAAATGTATCCATGGTTTTAGGCAGTTAAATGACCTTCATTTTTATTGTCATCTTAACTCAAATTATGTGTGTTAGCAGTAGGTAAGATTAAATGGAAAAATAGTTTTTGTTCCCAGAAAATTTTCTTTGATGGTATTACGTCAACAATACTGTTTCACGTTTTATTTTTTTTCTCGCGTATTAATGATGAAATTTGTTTTTGAAAATTATGAGCATATTTTTAGTAAAAACAATTGTAGAAATTTTTTTTGAAAATAAATTATTATTAACATAACAAACTGAATGGTTATCTGAGCTTCAAAATGTTTACTGCTGTTTTGTATGATATAAACAAAATAACTTGTGTTTTTGGTTTAGATTTTCCCACTTAAAGCTAAATAAGTTGATTAATAAGTATTTTTACAGTCGCTGTCGATTTTAAAATGACCATTGCATTATATTTTTACTAAAATTTGCGATGGCTGATGCGCCAAAACCATATTGTCGAACTCAAAAATAGAACGAAATTACGAATAGAAAGATACTAGATTAACGTGTTTTTGGAGCAAAGCTCCTGTAGCGAGGTCATGCGTCGAGAGTTGACTGGAAGAAAGTGTAGCGGGAGGCCTCGTCGTAAGACGCTTAAATCGTCATTAGACGCGTGGCTAATACTATACTTATGTTGTGCGACCCACTCTGTGGTACATGGTAGGAATAGCATACAAGATGGAGAGACCGAGAACAGGCAATCCATCGGAGAGGAATACTGCCGTCCCAGAGAAAAAAGTCGTTAAGTGACATTTTGGTCGAAAATGAGTTTTTTATAGCAATCGATTCCTGAGACAATTTCTTGTCTTACCGTGCTTGTAAAAACCATGAAAAATTTTTCAATCATTTTTTATAATTTATTAAAGATGAATAATCTCAGTAAAAATTTTTATCAGGTGACGAAAAAAGGGCGTAAGTGACATAAAATGTGGAATTTGCGTCGGAAAGGAGGTGTAAGAACACTTACTGCATTTTTACTCTGTAAAGTTTATGAGAGAGAGCATGGATTCCAAAATAAAAACTCCTTATGTACTTAAGGAGGTTTTTGCTCTGGAAGTAGCATAAGCTGG
>JAPYYV010002873.1:0-27490 GCA_030522625.1 Copidosoma aretas
GTCCTGAAGAGGCCACCTTGAGTGGTGAAACGTCGACAATCGTCATGAAATAAAGAAATATACACTCCAAAATTGGCTTATGTTTAATTATTGAATTAATTCTAGATGATATTTAATCCGATTTTTTACAGCTTATTTTGGCATATTACCCTTAAAGCCCTTGCTTCTTTTGAATACATCTTTTTGCCCGTCGATTCTTTTTCTCTTTCTATCACTGTAGCACTATTTTTTAATTTCAAGAACATCGATGTCCTTTTCTTCCAGTGCGCATAGTCTTGTCCATAAAACACAGATATCGAAATTTTCGCCATCTCAACTTTACTTGTTATCGTACTCGTACCTTTTAAACTTTAGGATTTCGCTTTTTCTTCGTAGATAAGCTTGTTTTAAACCCTAATATCTTTAATCACTTGTACAAACCCATTTCTTAAATTTTTAATGGTTTGATGTATTATATATAATCACTTTCATGTACAAGTTTTAAACCTAAACGGCACACTGAAAAGATAGTGGTATACTTTAACAGTGGTCACTAAGCTGCTACTATGGTAATATAATTTGGATTATTTTCTAGATCTTACAAAGATCTAACATATACTCGTCAAGAAAATAAAATGTTATATTATATACCGAAACTTGTGTATAATGAGAAAGCCAAGCCAGCTACTCTTGCTCATATGCACGACCGCGTGCTTTTACTGATGGACGAAATATAGCCAGCAAACTGCATCAGAGTTCCAGGCATCTGCTGAGCCTCCGCCTGCTATTCTCTGTAGATGGGGCCAGTTGTATATTTCCCTTTCATTATTATATTAAATGTGTATAGTCTCCAGTATGAATTTATTACATACTCAATGGTAAGGATAACGTGGTGTAATTTTTTACCATACTAACGGATGACTTACAGGCATTACATGGACATGGTAAAATACAAATTGTATTCCTGGATGGGCATCTCTAAGTTGACTTTTAGCTAACTGTGTGCAAGTTTAGTAACTTTCTTGCTTAGATATGTGTAGCTGGGATGACCACTTGTTATTTTAAAGATTTTATAAGATATCTTTAAGATTGAAATTGGTTCATGCAGATACATACGTCAAAACTCTGAACGTGACATGCCACAGCCCCTGGGCGAAGCATGCACTGCGGAAAAAGCGTTTTTATAAAAAAAGTGTTGCTTACCTTATTTTTCCACGGAGCATCTTATTATTCAGAATTTCACTAAAGAATTTTTTATAGTAAGTATCTTCACCTTAACTCTTATAGTTGGGACTTTTTTAAGAGCATCTGCATATTGATTTATATTTATATAGAATAGTGTTATTTTAGCTCAATCACAGCTAGCGTACAATTAACTTATTAATGTTATTATTAGGGTATAAGATTTTTTCACGATATTCATATATTGCCAAAAAGTCATTGGTTAATGCGCCAAAAGGTTATACTTAGTCTACCTGATCGGATATAAAAACGTTTTTCAATGCGTGCCAAACAGAAAAATTAGCTAATTTCATTGTGTGATACAAAATTTGACATTTTAATTAGGAAAACCAAATTTTTCCACCAGAATGTAATAGCGTCTGAACAATGTGAGGGTGTCAGTTATAAGTCATTTCAGATGTCTTTTAACATACTATGGACGAAAAATGTTTTTGTAGAATCAGTAAAGTACTTTATTACATGGTACTGGTTAAAATGATTACATTATGATTTTGATTTTTACAGACAATACAATATGATGGGTTGTAATAATTACAACTTATCATTACATCTTATCAGTAATATGTTCTACACAGCAACGACCATTTACACTTATTACGGATCTACAATATATATTACACATTAGAAACATCTGTAGTGGAAGATTTCTATAAACTGTAATTACGTTGATTTTATCCGACGTTGATTTGATTCGAATACTGTACCTCTAAGTATAACATTTTCAATGCGCAAACGCTTTTGCGTACTTCCCTTTTCTAAGACCTGCAATGGTTCCTGTGTGTAAAGAACTTCTGACTGCCTATTATCGTCTGAGAACAAAACAAGATAACCTCTAAACGTCATTGGATGACAAAATAAAAGTGTCAATAGGTTATTCAAATATTATTTTGATCTTTTGTTTTTAATCATTTAAAGTTATACAAAATCGGATGTCCTATTGATTTTCCCTGGACAGTCATGCTAAGATGTCTATAAATTATCTGAAAGAACGTATCATTTAGGAGTCTTAATTGTAGAAATTTTTTGGAATAACGAATTAGATGACCAGAGGAGGTTATATCCATGTCAATTTTCAAAGGACTATAAGTTATTCCAACGAGGATATCAATCAAAGATCTGATTCTAAGTAGTTTTCGGGAGCCTGGACTCGGATATACCCCAGTTTCCAAGAAAGCATTCGTTTTCACATAACAACTTAGCACATTCAACATATAACCATACGACTAAATATAAAGGGTTAAAGTTTTCTGTCTAAATATTGATGTCAAAAAGCTACCCTGTGCTAACTTATTTAATCGACTCCTTTACTTGATCAAACTTGTGAACTCTGTTACCTTTTGTACCACCAGTCTGCGTAGGGATGAGATGGAAGTATTGTTCATTGTGAACTACCTTGGTTTTGTAAGTGTCTGTTGTTATACCTTTCTATTCATTGGCAAGATCACCCCAAAAAAGACTAAATATTGTAAGTTGTAAATGAACTCTTTTAGTCCAATACAAGATAAATCTTGATATTTGAGTATGATGATATAAATATTAATTTATAGGTAACTATTTATTTATCTTGTACAGATAATATTAAAAATGATAATTTATGTTTATGTATGATAATTTCTTTAATACTTTTAGATTTATAATGATAGTTACTTAGTTTCTTTAAATATCATCAGTTTTTGTAGATTTTATTCATCCAAACTTATTTAATGTTTCAGAAACATTTTATAATACTTTAGATGATCTAAAATAAATTCAATTATACATATGACTGTGTGTGTATATTTGCTATATGTATTGCAGTATCATACAATATGTTTTTATACATTACTATCCATATTTGAAAATATTTCATATCATAATGAGTATTAGATATTATCAAAATCTTTCAATTCTCTAACGATTTTGGAAAAAAAAATTTGTTTCGGCTAGCAGTTCGTGCACAATAATCTAGACATAAAAATAGTAAATGTTAACGCTTGTGGTGCAATAGATTGATGCGCATATAGCAAGCATATTATTTTCCATTCTTCCATTAGTGCATATAGTGAATTTAGGCGTATTTTGTGATTCAAAAATTATACATTTTCCTGTTTTACAAATTATGCTATGTTTGTTAGAATTCAAGATTATTAAAATACTGGGACAGGGAAAAAGTAAGTTGGTCTATTGAATCAACGTAGCCTGGGATGTACCATTTCATTTCAAATATGATGCTTCAACCGTCCTTTAGGATTTATTAAGACTTGCTCATAATCAGTTTTTTATTGACAAAAAAGTCTAGATCATTTTTTCAAAAAAAAATTTACAATCAAGTGCTATTTGAATACTTAAATTTCCCATTTTTTAAAAACTAAACAGACCTAAAACTAACTACATCTCGAAAAACTTTAAACTGACGCTAAAACATAAGTATTAAGCTGTACCAATTATTTAAAATATTTGTGATATATTAAAAAAAAAACATCTTTTCTAAACAATAAATAAAAGTTCAAAGCCTCATCAACAAGCTCAAAAAACAAAATGCAGGCTATCAGATAAACTGTAGTGATATGAGTTGCAAATATTTCTATGTAGGTCAAACGACCAGAGCTGCAAGTATCAGAATTTAATAACATAAATATATATTTAAACAGTGCTAAAACTATACACATGCCTACTGTTAAAAGTTTATAAATTATCACAATAACAAGTTAGCCTTATCTAAACGTTTCCTGCAGTAATAGTTATAAAAAGTTATTACAAAATTTAAAATAGAATGTAATAACATCTTTTTTCATCAACAAATCAAATGTTTTTCATTCTTACTATTTACTTTTCTTTATATACATATATATATTTT
This sequence comes from Copidosoma aretas, assembly GCA_030522625.1. NCBI lineage: Eukaryota > Metazoa > Arthropoda > Insecta > Hymenoptera > Encyrtidae > Copidosoma > Copidosoma aretas. The sequence continues at coordinate 4,058 of JAPYYV010002873.1, forward strand.
AGATGATGATGATGGTGATGATGCTGATGATGAAAATGATGATGATGGTGATGATAATGATAATAATGATGATCATGATGATGAAGTTGATAATGATGATGATGATAATGTAGATGATAATGAGAATAATAATAATGATCGTAAAAATAATAATATTGACAATGATAATGATAATTAGGGGAAAAATGCAGATGACAAAAATAGAAAAAAAAATTTATAGAGTGATGATAATGATGATAATGATATTATTAAGTTAAGAATAACGATGTTGATAATAAGAATGATGATGATGATGATGATGTCGATAATAATGATAATAATGATGATGATGATAATGATGATCATGATAGTGATAAAACAAATGTTAATGATGATGATGATAACCATGATGTAGACGATGATGATGATAGTAATATTAATGATGATGATGATAATCATGATGACAATGATCAAAATGATGATATTGACGATAATGATGATGATAATAATAATAATAATTATGATAATAATAAAGAGATAATGATTTAAATGTTTGTAATGATAATAAAATTGATCTTGGTGATGATAATAATAGTAATTATTCTGATAGTGTTAATAATGATGATGATAACGATGATAATGATACTGATGTTGATGATTATGATGTTGATTATGGTGATGATGATAATAGTAATCATGATGATGATATTATTGATGAATATAATAATGATTTTGATAATAATCATGATCATAATGATATTTATGATGATTATAATAGTGATCGTGATAATAGTGATAATGATGATGATTAGGTGGTCCCCATAAAAACATGATAATGACGATAACGATAAAGATGATGATGATGACGATGATGCTGGTAATTATGATGATTATGATGATGATAATGTTGACAATGATAATAAAGTTAATTATGATGATGTAGATGGTGTTAATAATTATAACAATTATGATAATTATGATATTGATGATGATAATATAACCGATAATGATTATAATTTAAATGATTATAAAAATGGTCATTATGACGATGATGATAATAATGATCATAATACTGGCGACAATGATAATCATATTAAAAATTATGATACTCTTGCTGATAATGATGATAATTATAATATTAATAATGATAATATTAATAAAGGTGCTAAGGATATTGATAATGATGATCATGATCCTAATGATAATGGTAAAATTAGTAATTAAGATCTTTATTCAGTAGGATTGATAATAAAATGGACGATGGCGTTAACGATAATGATGATGATATCGATAATAAAGATGAGGATGATAATGATTTTGATGGTGATAGTTGTTATGATGACTGATACTGATATTGATATAGATGATAATAAACTTGACAACAATGATGATGATTATGATTGTTATGTTGATGGTCATGGGGGTGATATTGATGCTAAATGTGATAATGATAATAATATAAATGATGATAATGAAGATGTTCATGATTATAATAATGATTATAGGATAATAGTAATATTAGTAATTATGTTGACGGTTAGGTGGTATTAATAATAACGTTGACGATGCCGATAATTACGATGATGATAATGATAATGATGGTGATGATGATGATGATCATGATCATGAGGATTACTATATTGATGGGGATATCATTAATGATGGGGATGATGGTAATGATGAGGATGATGATGATGATGGTATTAATACTAATGATGATGCTAATAAGGATGAAATTGATGATGACCATGAGGATAATAATGATTATCCGACTAATGATGATAATGATGAAAATAATAATAATGATAATGATGATGATAATAAGGATATTATTGATACTGATAATGCTAAAGGAAATAATTTTATTGATATTGAAAAGGAGGTGGCAACAACATTAAAGGCAATAAGACGATGATGATGACATTTATGACGATAATAATGATGATGATGATAATAATGATTGTATTGATGACACTGCTGATAATGATCATAGTGATAAAGGTAAAGATAAAATGATAATGTTAACGATAATGATGATGATTGTTGTGATGATGTTAATGATAATGATAGTCATGATGATGACGATATAAAAAATGATCATAGGGAAGATGATGATGATGATGATGATGATGATGATGATGATGATAATGGTGTTGATGATGTTCATGGTGATAATAATAACGGTATTGATAGGAGTAAGAATAATCATGTTATAATGTAACTCATGATGATATTGTTACAAGTTATGATAATGATAGTGATGGTAATAATAAGGATCATGATAATAAGTATACTAATGATGCTGATGGAAAAAATTATAATCATGATAATATTAATGTAGCAATGATATATATGATGATCGTGACAATAATAAAAGTGATGGTGTAGATAACGTTGATTAAGACGTTGAAGATTATGATAATGATGATGTTGATTATGGTGTTAGTAATGTTAATGAATACGACAATAATGATTTGAATGATGCCGAGGATGTTAATAAAAGTAAATATAATGATGGTTATTATGACGATAATTATGATATTAATAATATTGATGATATCATAGTTGTGGATACTAACGATACTCGATACTGATGATGATGATGTAGATGACACTGGAGATAATAGTAATAATAGTAATCGTCATGACAATAAGGTGATATCAATGATACAGTTGATGATGCCGATAATGATGATCATTAATATGGTAATAATTTCGATGATAGTAATAATACTAATGGTGATGATAGGTGTGCTACTAAAAATAATAAAGATGATGATAACTATAATTACAAAAATGATGATCAATGAGATGATGATTCTAATGACGATGATAAAATGATCATGACAAAACAAATGATGATGATAATAATGCTATAAGGTCAATAATATTAATGCTTATGCTGATAATGATGGTGATGATAATCATGATGATTATGCTAATAATAATAATCATATACTTTATGAGAATTATGAATATGTTGATGATAATGATGATGGTAATGATGCATATCATGCTGATAAAACTGATGATAATGTGGGTGATAATAATAATTATGATGATGATAATGACGATAATCATGATGCTGATGATAATTAAGATGACAATCATAAGCTTAATAAAGATGATAATGATAATGATGAATATGATAATTATAAACAGAATGATTATGATGATTTCAATGATAATAATAATTATCATAATGATAATGATGTGAATGATGATGATGATGACAATGATGATGTAGATGATGATGATAATGATAATGATCATCATATCAATGATTATATTTAAAAAAATGATGATGATGATGTCTACAATAATGATGATAATAATATTAATGATAATGATGGTAATGATGATGTAGATAATTATAATAATGATTATAATGATCATTAAAATGATAATATTAATAATGATTATGATGATGTTGATAATAGTGATAATAATAATGACGATGATTATGATGGTGATAGCATAAATGTTAACGATGATTAAAATCATGATCCTAATGTTAACGATAATGATGATATGACTAAATATACCATTGATAATATTTGTGATCATAATGATAATAAACGGAGCAACGATATTAATGGCAATGATGCCAATGTTGCTGATAATAATAATAATCATAATAATCATGATATTGATATCGATAATGGTGTTGATTACATTGCTGTTGATGATCATGATAATAATGATAAAGATAATTACAATATTTATAATGATAATTACGGTGATATAATTGATAATCAAGATGTTGATAAGTATGTTAATGATACTGATAATGCTGTGTAATGTCAGTAATCGTGATGAAAAATGTGTGGTATTAATAATAAATGTGAAGATGCCGATGATTATGTTAATACTGATCATAGAATGAATGATTCTGATGTTGATGATGATGATTATTATTATGATGGTGATGGTGATAATGATGGCGATAAAGTTTTTGATAATACTAATAATAGTATTGACGGTCTTAGTAATATTAATACTAAAGATGGTAATAAGGTGGTATTGATGACGAACTTGACGATACCGATTATAATTGAGATAATATTAATGATGATAATGATAATGATGACGATGATAATGATCATGATGAAAGTAAGGCTAATAATGATAATTAATATGATACTGACAGTGATATTAATGATGATAATAAAAATGATGATGATGATAATGATCTTGATGATGATAATAGTGATGACGATGATGGTGATAGTCACGATGTTAAGAGTGATGTTGATCATGATCATACTGATACTGATGATAATAGTAATATTTATAATTGTGATGATAATTCGGTGGTATTTATGATCTAGTTGACGATGCCGATAATGATGATGATTAAGATGGATATCATTTTGATGATAGTAGTAATACTAATGATAATGATAGGTATTATACTAAAAATGATTAACATGCCGATGAGGATAATTACAAAAATTATGATCAATAAGATAAAGATTCTAGTGCTAATGATGATGTAATCATGACGAAACTAATGGTGATAATAATGATATAAGGTCAATAATAATATTAATGCTTATGATGATGATAGTGTTGATGATGATGATGATGATTATGATGATTATGATGATTATGCTGATAATGATAATAATATACCTTATGATAATAATGATTATGACGATGATTATGATGATAGTGATGATGCATATAATGCTGATGAAAGTGATGATGATGAGGATGATATTGATCTTCATGATGATGATAATGATGATGAGAAAGATCCTAATGTTGATAAAGATGACAATCATGATATTTACAAAGATGATGAATTATGAAGATCATTATAATAATAATGAACAGAATGATCTTGATGACGTCAATGTTAATTATAATTATGATGATAAAGATGATTTTAATGATGATGATGAAGATGATAATAATGATGAAAATAATCCGGAAGATTATTATTATGATGATGATGGTGATAATAATAATAACGGTGATGATGTCGATTATAACAATGATAATGATAATGATATTGATGATGATTATTATGATGATGATAATGATATAGACAACGAGGCAGCAGATATTGATTACAAGTATATTGATACGAAAGATAATAGTGAAATTAGTCATGAAAATGATGATAAGGTGATACCGATAATACAGGGGATAATAAAAATAACGGTGATGATCATAATAATGATGTATAAAATGACGATAATAATGCTAATAGGCTTGATCATGATAATAAGTATGATAATGATGGTGATATTAATGATGATGATGATGATAATGGTTATAATTGTGATCATAATGATAAAGTAGTAGCAGCCATATTAAAGGCAATAATGACCATATTAATGATGATAATGATGATGATAGTAATGATGATGATAGAGTGATAATGATAATACTTATACTGATGATGCTTATGCTAAGAATTTTGATGATTATGATAATAAGTTGACAACGATATGCGAATAAATGATAAAGATATTGATGATGATGATGGTAACGATAATGATGATGATGATAATAATGATGATAATGTTGATATTGATGATAATACTGATAAAATTGATGAGGTTGATGATACTGACAATAATGATAGTATTAGTAATCCAGATGTTCATTAGGCGGTATCGATGATGAAGTGAACATTGACGATAGCGATAATGATGATGATGATATTGATCATGGAGATGATGATAATGATGATTATAGTTATGATACCAATACTGATTATTATAATTGATGAAATGATGATTATCATGTTAATGATGGGGATGATGATGATGATAATTATACTGATAATGTTTACGATGATAAGAATGATATTGATGACGATGGTTTCAATGATGATGATGGCGATGAAGATGATGGTAATGATGGCAATGATAAATGTAATGATGATGCAACTGATGATGGTCATGTTGATGATAATGATAATAAGGATACTGTTTTTGCTGAAGGAAATGATTGTCATCATTATATTTAGGAGGTTAATACGGTATTAAAGGCAGGGATGATAATAAGGATGATAGCGGCAATAATAGTAGTGATGACTGTTATAATGATAATGGTGTTGATGACATTGCTGATGATAATCATGGTGATGGAGATAGGATAATAATAATAATGATGATGATGGTTTTATTATTGATGATACTGATAATGCTGTAGATACTGGTGCAGCTAATTGTGGTGATTGTAATTATAATGATAATAATGTTGTAACCATATTAAAGGCAATGATGACGATGATGATGATAATGATAATAATGATGATGATGATGATGATGGTTATAATGATGATGATGGTGATGTTGAAGATAATAATGATGATAATAGTGATGATTATTACATTTGTGATGATGATTATTATATTAAAAATGATCATGATCAGGATAATAATTATGATGATACTAATACTGGTCTGAATAATGATGATAGAGATGATTGTGATAATGATGGCGACAATGATAATAATGTTAATGATAATACTATCGATAATTGTAATCAAGATGTTTACTAGGTGGCATCAATAATTAAGTAGATGATGACGATAACGATAATGCCGACGATAATGACGATGGAGATAAGAGTGATGATAATAATTATGATAATGGTGATAATGATGATGATTATTATAATTATACTGATAATAATAATGATGCTTATGTTGATGATGATGATAATCATACTGAAAAAAATTGTTCTATTTGTAATCTTGATTACGATCAAATTATATTGAGGATATACTCTAAGATGCAGATAATGATAATAATATTAATACATGATTTTGATGATCATGATAATGATAATAATGATAATCATGGAGATGATGGTACGATGATGATGGTGATGATGATGATAATAATGATGATAGTGATGATCATAATAAGGATGATAATAATAATAATGATAATGATGATGCTGATGATAGCGATTATGATTAAGGTGATAATAATAATAATAACCATAATAATTAAAATTTCTTATTGATATTATTGTTGATAACAATGATGATGATAATAACAAGAAAAATGATGTGGGTAATAATGCTGATGATGATAATGATGATAATAATAGTATTAACGGTTTGTTGATTAAAATGATGAAGTTGATGATAACGATAATTATGATGACAATGACGATGATGACCTTAAAAGTATTGATAAAGATAAAAATGATTATGATTATGATTATGAATAACATAATGATGATGATGATGTCGATTATAATGATAATAATAATGATAATGATAATTGTGATGTTCTGACAATGACATTGATAATGATGTTGATATGGATGCTCGTGTTTATAGAAGTAATGATAATTATGGTGATCCCAATGATGATTATAATGATAATAATGAAAAGGATTATGACGATGAAGATTAGTATTTAAATAATAATGCTGATGATAATAATGATGACGATGATGATATCAACTATAATGATGATCATAATGATGATTATGATGATTATTATAATGATGATGATAATGATCATAGTGATATTTACGATATTCATTATGATACACGTGATAATGCTTGTGATGATCATGTTGCTAATGAACACAATACAGAGTCTGATGACGATGCAATAAAAAATCGTAATAAAAATGATAATAATGATTATAATAATGTATGGTCAATAACAATAATGGTAATATTGACGACGATGATGCTGATCATGAAGCTAAAAATGATTATGATGAAGATGATAATGATAAGAGTGATGATAAAGACGATAATGATAATGATATTCATAATTTTGCTGATGATAATAATGATGACAATGATCAAGATACTACAGATAATAATGATAATCATGATGATGATACTGGTAATGATGATAATGATAGTAAGACAGTGATAATAATGGTAATATTCGTACTCGTAATGCTGACTAGGTGGTATTGATGAAAAGTTTAAAAAGCCTATAATTTTAATGCTGATGATAAAGATGATGTTTATGTTGATGATAATAATGATGATAGTGATGATGATGAGGATGATAATGACAATGATGATGATATTGGTTATAATGATAGAAATGATGCTTGTGATGATGTTGATTATGATCACGATGATAAGAATGATCATATTTATTTTAGGTTGGTGATGATGATGATGATGATGATGATGATGATGATGATGATGATGATGATGATGATGCTGATGATGATGAAAATGATGATAATGCTAATTACCTTGCTAATATTGATGACAATAAGACTGATATAATAATTTTGACGATGATGATGATGTTAAATATAATGATGATGAAAATGATATAAATGATGATGTTGAAAATTTTTGTATTGATGAATATAATAATCCTTATGTTTATAATAATTATAACGATGATGCCAATGTAAATAATAATGATAGTTACTATGATAATAATAACAGTAACTAACATAATGACGGAGGTGATTATAATAATAGTAATTAATAAGATGAATTTGCTGATGGCGATACTAAAATATTTATCATAAAAGTGATTGCGAAGATACTAATATTGTAAAGTAAATAATAATAATAATGATTATAATGACAACGATAATAATAATGTTGATCCAGCTGATGATGATACTAATGATTGATATAATAATGATAATGTTGACGATGATTATGAGAATGATGGTTATAATAATGATGTTGATGTTGATTATGATGATAGTGATGATGACAATAAGGATAATTATGATGATGCAACTGATGATGATAATAATGATAATAATGATAAAAATGGACATGTTTATGATAATGATCATAATAATAATGATACTGATTATGCTTTTAGAATTATTTGTGATCTTTATAATAATAGGTTGCAAAAACGATATTGAAAGAAGTGAAGAAGATAATGATGATGGTTATGGGTAAGATGATAATGAAGATGATAGTGATGATGATGATAACAGTGATCACAATGATGATCATAATAAGGATAATGATAATGGTAATGATAAAAAAGATTCCAATGATGATAGTAATGATGGTTAAGGTGATGATGGGGATAATAATGATCATAATAATTTTATGTTAGTAATGATATTGGTGCTAATCAGAATGCTGATGATAATAAAAAAAAAAATATTGGTGGTAATAATGCTGATGATGATCATAATAATAGTTATAATGCATATGATGATGATGATGATGATAATGACGATGATAATGATAGGGATAATGAAGAAAATTGTATCGATTATTGGAATAAAGTTGATGATAATGATGATAATGATATTTATTATGCTATAAATGATGATAAGGATGATGAAAATGATGATGCTGACGATGATATTGACGATAAGGATTGATATATTAAAGATGATGTTATTAATAATGATAATGTTTATGATGATATGGATGATGGTGATGTTGATGATGATGTTGTCGATGTTGATGATGTTGGTGATGAGGATGATGGTGATGATGATGATGATGATTATCATGATCATGCAACTGATAGTAGTAATAATGATAATAATGATAATAAGGATACTGATGATGCTAATGGTAATAATTGTCATTATAATGATTTGTAGGTAAAATCGATCTTGGAGGCAATGATGATGATGATAAGTATAAGGATGATAGTTATGATGATACTAATGATGATTATAATAATAATGATGGTGATGTTGACATTGCTGACGATGATCATGGTGATTGAAATAAAGATAATAATGATCAGGATAATAACAATGACAATCTGGACGATAATAAGAATACTGAGGATAATGAGTTATATAAGTCCTCGTTCTGATAAACAGGTGATAATAATAGTAATGTTGACGATATCGATAATGATGATAATGATGATGATGATACTAATGATGACAGTGATGATGATGATGAGAATGGTCATAATGATCATAATGATAGTAATGATAATAATTATGATGATGATTATAATTATGATGATAATAATGATGGTCATAAAAATAATAATAAAGATAGTAATGATGATTGCGACAATGGTAAGGTAATGATGCTGATAATAATTATGATAATGATGATGATTATTATAATGATAATGATAATTATTATATTGCTAATGATATTGATAATGATAATAATGACACTAACGATAACAGTGATATAAGTAATTAAGATGTTGACTAGGTGGTATCGATAATATTGTAGACAATAACAATAACGATGATCGCGATGTTGATAATGATGAAGATAAAGATGATGATTACTATAACAATGATGATAATGATAAGATTGATTATTATAATGATAGTAATACGTATGATGATTATAATGTCCATGATGATGAACATGATACTGATGATGATGGTGATATTAATGATCCTTATAATGATAAGGTGGTATTGATTATATATTTGACGCCGCAGACAATAATGATAATGACAATAACGATGATAATGTTGACGGTAATGATCATGATGGGTGTAATAGTAATAATAGTGACGATAATAATGATGATTATAAAGATGATGAAGAAAATCTTGCTAATAATAATGCTGAAGTAAATCTTAATGAAAATGATGATAATCATGACATTAATGATGATGATAATGATTATGATAATGATAATAATAATGATGATTAGGATCATGATGATGACAATCCAGATGATTATGATGATAATGATGATGATCAGGATCATAAACATGACGATACGGATTTTAATGATGGTGATGATGACGATGATGATTTTTATGATGATGCAACTGATCTTGGTTATATTAATAATAACAATAATATTAAAAATGATAATAATCATATTGATGATGATATTAAAAAGGATACTGATGATGCGAAGGGTATAAATTGTGATTATGTTAATTATAAAGTAGCAATTATAGTAAAGGCAATGATAACGATGATAATGATGATGATGAAAATGACGATGATTATAATGTTAATGATAACGCTAATGATGTTAATATTCACAATAATCATGATCTTGATGATAATAATAATTCCACTGATGATACTGTGTGATATTAGGGATAAAAATAAAAATATGTGGTATTAAAATCAATGGTGACGATGCCAAAAAAGATGGCGATGATACTAATAATAATAATGATGATGATAATGCTGGTGATATTGATGATGATGATGATGATAAATATCCGGATGATGATGATAATGATGATGATCAGGATCATGATGATGACGACCCGGATGATGATGATGTTGATAATATCGATAATGATGCTTGTAATGATAGTGATTATAATGAAAAAGATTATAATGATGATAATAATGATCATAATAGTTTCAAGTTAATAATTGTGATGGTGCTGATAACAATGATAATGGTGATGATTATGATGATGATGATGATGATGATGATCACGATGATAGTGCTGATGACCATGATAATGATGAGACTGATATGATGATAATGACGATGATTATCATAGTAATGATGATGATAATGATGGAAAATATAATCATAATGTTAATGATGATTTTAATAGTACAAGATTTCATTCACACGCGCTTTGCGCGGAAAATCTTTATGTATCCTTAATTCTTGTTTCAATTTAATGTCAGTGTAAAACCTTTTAGTCCCATTCTATAGTTTATCAATTAGTGTATAACGTTGTATTTTACATAATAAATAATTCTAAATACATTCTCATTTTATGGCTTTTTAAAGGTATTTTACGTAAAAATGTATTTTTCAGAATATAATATCTTATTTAAACGTGAATATTCAACTTTGTAATCTTCTTAGATATAGAACGTTCTTTTATAAGCCGAACACCTTTCTGACCGACACATTTTTGATATTGCTAAGACTTTTTTCACTAGTTTTATATTGAAAAAAAAGGAACGTAATTTTTTTTTTTTTTTTTCCTTTTAATATTTCGGACGCTAAAAAGGATTGAAATTCAGCGATCTCGGTGATTTTGGGCTGTGGTAGGGATTTTCAAATATTTATTACTCCTGTACTATTTAAGCTACATACTGTATTTCTTTCATTGTAAAGGTAAGAGAAAAAACTTGTGAAAAAAATACTTTCAAGAAAAATTATTAACAATTTAAGATTGTTATTATTAATTAAAATAATTAAATTGATTTTTAACTATTGCCCCCCATCCCTCACCTTGTAGCGAGATTTTAGTAATACTATCGTATTCTACGTCAAATTTCTTATCAAAAACTACTTTTTTTCTAATGGAGAATTAATTATTACTATTGGAAATAAATTAACTTATGTAGCGCGGCACATCTTATAGAAGCGCGGATTTTATCGCACGCCTTATTCACCCCTTATCTTCTCTTTCTGTTTTATAAATTATCTGACATCTTTTGTTAAACAATATTTGTAAGCACAATTAGACTCATGCATATTGAAATAAAAAAATTTAGTCAATAAAAAATATTATTGTAGCAAATGAAAAGTGTTGTTCATTATGATTTTGAAACTTCATTATTAGTGAATAAGTACTTCGTTCTAAGTGACATCGTACAATATTTACATTTACTCTTATACCATACACATATACTATTATTTCATTTAAAAAATTTTACAACAGTTTTCTTTTCATACCATAAGAATTGCTTTGCTTCGAATTCTTAAAGAGAGATTGCAACTATACAATGACTTATTAACGTGCCTTTTAACGGTATCGCTTTCTGGAAACGCGTTGATAATCGATTTTCTTCCTCTTCATCATCATTATTAGTTGAATAACGACACATTATATTTGGTAGAGCTTTAGACGGCCAATTGAACAACTCTTTCGGAGTGCGGATCGGATAATTTGCTATTTAAAGACCAGCTCTAGCAGCAAGTCGTTTTAATGTTCCCCTATTCCGTCACATGGTCCTTTACCATGTGAGGTTGGAAAAAAGAGCCACTTAGCTGCTATTCTAAAATCATTCATAGAATGAGTAAGATTTATAAAAGTCTTTTTGTTTTTATATTGTCCGCTTGCACCATCCGAATAATATATTATCTTATCGATATCTTTCCTATTCATTTTGATAAATTCCACAAGTTGTCTCTGAAATAGATGAACCGCAGTAGTATCGTGACGTAAACATTTAGAAATAGAAACAATGCTTTTGATTTTGAACCCATCTTTGTCATTTTTATAATATATTAAAAGGGGATGTATTGTTACCTGGTCATAATTCCAATGTATACCTTGAACTGAATTTTAAATTATGAAGACATAGTTTTCAGAAAAATCACAAATTACAATGCATTCATTTTTCTTCAATTCTATTTTTTTTAATAAAAAATTCCTTTTTTATATTGACTAAAAAATAATGAAGCAATAATTTTTTCAAAACGTTACTCAAACATTCCAAAAATTCATCAACACTAGATATCAAGGTTTTAATAAAGTTCTTTCAATTCTAACCCACTGTTTATACTTGATATTATCAATCAATTTTTTTTTTAAATTCTGTTCTAACTGCTTAATGATATTTCTTATACCAAGGCACTTAGCATATTATGCCAAAAAACAGTCAGTAGATTGCATATCACACACCATACGATCCAAGCAATCATGATAGTTTTTTATAGGTTGTTGTGCATCAGTTGTAATTGAATTTAAATTTGCTTATTCTATTAGTAGTTTTACGATTTCATGTATGGGACAGACACAAACGAAATGAGTACCCCTCGCTCCTGCCAATACACAATGTTTCTGTCGTATACTAGCGAATTTCGACAAAATACATTTCATTGTTGGATACTTGATTTTAAAAGATTCATACAATTCTTTTATATTATTTAAAAGTAAGCGCTTCTGCATCCGTGAAATTTTTTCACTAACTTTAACGGAGACGTAATCTTTTTTGCCTGGCATTATTTGAGTGTAATCATCAGACTGATAGAAGGTAGTCATAGTGTTGATAGTATCTACTTCTAATGATGGATGTCTTTTAGGGTTTGGATCGCTTAATATCTCTTTCTCCTTGGCAATTTTTTGGCAATAGATATTATGTGGCAAGTAGCGGTAGAAAAATTGAGCTGAATTTTTGTGTAAGACCAGCGTTTGAAAATGGTTAAAATTTTAATTTTATGAGTACGGACTTGTGTGGTACTAAAACTTTCTTGTAAAGGTCTTAGAATTGTTGTGTCATCGTCATCGTCATCAGCAGCATCTGGTCTATAGTCAGTTAAATTAAAAAACCTTTTTCTTAATTACTTCTGTAATTTTGTCTGCTTTATTCGCAGAATATCTTTTTTGCGTCAATTTTCGTTTTTTACTCGGTAAAGATCCTAATAAACTCATTCCTTTATTTAATTGATCCACGCGATCATTTGGCGTTATTTTGCTTCCTCTGGATGTACCCGAAGTTTCTCCACTACCAATCTTAACATCTGATTCTGCCTTTGATGATCCATCTTAATTTTCCGGCTATAAAAGAAAACGTCTAATTAGCGATGTTGACGGAATATTGGAAATTAACTTACTAAATATATTCACGATGAGTAAGAAGTTCACTGGCTAATGAAATAAAGGGAGCAAATCGCTGCTGTTAGCTATGTTATGCTATTGAGGCGCGTATTTGGTGGAATGAAGTCGAACACTTAATATGATATAGTTATGAACCATTTTAACTTGATCATTATTGCACTTAGCATTATTTTATTCTTTGCTTTTCTTAATGCGCTGATGATAGGTATCACATTTTTGATCTTGTAATAACTCCGTAATTAATGGCATATTTAAAGCACGCAGAAAATTTTTATTTACATTTCTCAATTCTACTTTTCTGCTTCTAGAATGACTAATTAACTTAAAGGGATTAAAACACTAGTCAGTACGAATATTTGTGCCTTGTAATGTACGTAAGACTTTTTTAGGCATCGTAATGATTCTCTTTAGCGCTTTACCAATAGGCTTACTATAAGCTCAGATACACAGGGCCAATCTTACGAGCGGATGAATTCCAAATGAACACCCGGTGGCGCAGTAAATAATGCTTAGGCAGATACTAGCCTCTATATGACTAACTGTTTAGTTGTACGTGACTATAATTGGACCAGAATGATATGTATTATTAGCAATAATTGTATTGGAATGAGCAACATACGTAAAATTTCGCTATGACTAAAGCGAAAGTTAGTAGTTAAGCTTTATATATTAATAACATAACAAACAACTAAATGAACACAAAATATTATTTATTGCGATTGTTATGAAATATTACAATTTATTTTAATCTACTTAAAACTAATTAATATAAAAAACCTTATATATTACGGAGAAAAACGAAATGATGCAAGAAAATATGACGTGCCATAGAATCAGCGCGCCGATAAGACGTGCCGCACTACATACAATAATTTTTTTTAAATAGTAATAATTAATTCTCTATTAGAAAAAGTAGTATTTTTTTCTTAAAGCTTATTCTTTGACCTTAAAAATAAAAAAAAATTACAGTTTGTTGCTTAGATAGTACCGGAGTTATGAATATTTTAAAATTCCTCCTACAGCCAAAAATCACCAAAATCGCGGAATTTGAATCCTATCTAGCATCCTAAATATTGTATAAAAAAAAAAAAAAAAAAAAACTGTTTTTTTTTTTTTTTTTTTTATTTCTTCAAAAAAGTTTCTTAAAATTTTAAAACTTATCTGTCAATGTATCAGTCAATATTTGTCAAAATCTGTTCGGTTTGTAAAAAAACGTCCAATTTGAGTATTCCTGCCGACAATTGCTCACTTTTTGTTTCCAGAACTCATACTACATGAAAGTTTAAAGCTAATTCTGCTTGGCTCTTTGAATAGTAAATTTAAAAAATGTAGTCAAAATACCCCATCACTTTTAAGCCCTCTCCCAACCTCAAATTTGCACACAAAAAATCCTACTGAGAAAAAAAACTTTTCTGCCATATCCATGCTCAAACATTGTCATGTACTGACGTCGCATAAAATATAAATGTCATATTATTAATAATATTAAATCAATAAGAAAGAATTTGTATCACATACTAATTTAATGTCCCGCGATTTGAACTAAAATACCGAAAATAGCGGAAATCACTTTGATAACTACATTTTCGTATTTCGTAACACCTTCTCAAGGTCCATTTCTTTCCTTACTTTAAAACAAGATCATCGCCTATGCTAAAGCTGTCAAACAATTCAATCTCTTTGATTGATAGGTATTTTAACGTGAGCAAAAATTTTAGTCCTTTCCGTCGACGCCTATTCCTACTACCCTGTTACCTATGCTGCTAAGAAAATATTTTTTTATTGTATTTTTTTTAGACGACAGATATTTCGCAAGCGGAAAATCGTTTACAACAAGTCTAAAAACAGTCATAGCAATTCAAAGATCAAAATGTTCATTTTGTACCTGTATCACTTTGTACCCTACCCTCTAAAGTTAAAGAGTCGTCTTTTCTCACTTTCGGCATCGGATTACGCACTGCTTCTATGGACAGACAAATTTAGCTTAAAAAGACGGCAAAGGCTGTTTTTAAAACAACTATTAGTCCATGAGATCAGTAATAAGAAGCGCATAGAAGCAGGCAAAGTTATATGGTACGGCCCCTGTTAAGCTAAAATAGAAGATACGAGTCCTGGCGTTTACAAAAATTGGCCTTTTTTCGCGAGATACATCGCTATGCGGAAGAAGGTAGTACCACTTTCAATGCTAATAACAAAGTAGTAATGTATATAAAATAATCTTAAATGAGCATAAATTGAAACTAAAGCAAAACCCAATTAATAATAGAAATGATGAATTTTTCGCATATATCTACAAAATCTCATTTTCAGCAATGTTTGGTGCTCTTCTCATAATCGCTGTAACTTTATTCTAGAGACACTGAATTAAACAAACTTTTTTTTTTGGTTGGGCTTGACTCCAGTCTTTGTCTGGGATAGAACATTCCAGCTGTACAAACAGTTTATCCAAACAATGCACTACAAATAGACTTTTTTTTTTAAATTAACTAAATTTTACTAATATGAATCGTATAACTTTTGACGGATAAACTTTGTAATAAATTTACTTTAAGTATTTGTTACGGATGTTATTTCCAATGGAAATCATTCAAAGAAAAATTTTATTCGACCAACTTTTTTTCAATATAATTTGAAGCTTATTTGAGCCAGGGATGGCAGAATCACTTATGTATGATTTACAAGGTAAATTTTGAGTAAGTCCAACAATTCAATTCTAGACATAGAAACACATAGTTGACCATGATTAAACAATTCTCTTTGAAAATCAATGACTATTATATTAAACATTTGACTTTAAGATTAGCTAATAATCGTTGAAAAAACTAAATAAACAGAGAATTTCCTTTTCTGAACGTCAAAGGGTACTTAATTTCACAATAAGTATGACGAAATGCGATTCATGTGGCAAGTTTGTGAAGCAGACAAAGCGTCAGCGATCCAGCTACCGTTCACTTATAATTCGGATGCTCGAATTTTCAAATTGAGAAAAATTATCAGTAAGTTACCTCAGTTAGCCTGTAATATTACCCGCGTAGAAGTAGTATAATAATTTTTTAGTGGCAATCGTTGGCCCAAATTTAGCAATGATACTATACATGCCACACTTACGTTGCTACATTCAGTTAAGTTTAAACTTTTGACGTAGATTCATTGTACAAAAAGAAATCTTAAATAATAGTTAAAAATAAAATTAATGTGTATGGTATGTTGATCGTATTAATGGACTTATCAATTTATTATTTTATATAGTGAATGTAAAATACAATTTTTATGATTGACACTATTATATAATTGTACAAGGATTACCACACTAATGGTGATATGCTTGATTAAACGTGTAAACGCTAGTGTGACTAAGTATCATTGCCAAACTTGGGCCAACGTTTGCCACTAAAATTTGGCGCAAGGTGGCTACACTTGTGCTTTTTTTACGCCAGTAACCAACAAGATATAAATCAACAAATGTATTTAAATTAATGCAAGTAAATTTAATAATATTTTTTTGTTTTCATAGAAAATAATAAATAATGAACCTGTTGTTGAAATTATTCTATTTTACAGTAAATGAATTTTATAAACAAACCCTTGACCTTTATGGTAACCGTTCAGTAAAAAAATTAATCTTATAACCGGAATTAATCAGGCTTATGCTAAAAAAATAGTTAATATCAAAGATCAGGAAAATAATTTGTTGATTGCCAATTCATTTATTATTATCCCGTAAATAATTGTAGTTAAATACATGCAAGTAATTGCAACACAATCTCACGGATTTAATTGCCCATAATAAGGAAACCGATGAAAAATATTTAATTCCATGATACATGCAATTTACGATTAAACAAATTACGTCAAGCGTCAGCTTCAGTTATTTATTACTTCAAAGAGTAACTCAAAATTATTTACCTCGTATCCTAAGAATTTTGAACCCTACGTATAATTGATGGTTTCATACTAATAATATTACATGATAATAAATAAGACTAAAAGTATTTAAAGACTTGAACGATGGATGAGTTAGCAGAACTCAGGAGTACCCTCTTACCTTTTTAATTAATTTATTGAAGCAAATAAACTTTCTTTATATTAAAGTACACTCACATATTATAAGAACGATGTGACATCACCATAAAAATTAAATTTAAAGAAATTTTAAAGTTTAGACAACTTTAATGGTGCTTTTATTTAAAATATTGACTACCTGTCATCGTCATGATTTTATTCGACTAATTTATGAATTGAATAATTTTTTTGTCTCAGATACTTAATTTACAATTTGAAAAACCGATGTTGAGAAGATCAAGTTTTGGATGATAAAGTAAATATTAAATAGCATAAAAACTATATACTTGTCTTGCATTTTAATCATAAGATGCAGTCTAATAATAATATTTATTAACAAAGAGCCTGCTTCTAGTAACAATCTGATAAAACTTAATTATTTATCATCATTAGCCATTGAAGCTTTATAGTAAATAAAGCTGCATCTGTAGAGTCGGTTATAGACGGATCACTAATATTATAGTGTAATATTACATGCTTCTGCGGAAATATACTTCCACGGAAAAGCTTATTAGTTGCGTTTAACAAAAGATTTTTGCAATCTACACGAGTAATTAAGCCTATTATAGTTGGAAATAAAAATAAAAATTTTAAATTTAAATTAGTTTTGAATTTTCAATGGAGCACTCATTCCGAGACTTACCAATGAGGTCAAACATCGACAACCAATCAAATAACGTTTTAGAAAGCGACTTATAACTTTGTGAATATAGAAATATTTTACTGTAAAATCACATGCTTTTAAGGAAATATACTTCCACGGGCAAGCTAATATATTGCGATTAACAACAGATCCATGCAATGTACATGTGTAATTAATGCTAGCACATTATAGTTAGAGATTAAAGTTAAACTATTAAACTCAAATTAGTCTTAAATAATAAATTTAGCACCTATTGCAAGACTTACCAATAAGGTCAATCATCGACAACCAATTTAATCGCGTTTTAAACAGCGACACATCACTTTTTTGATATGGGATGCAAAATACATGTGTAATTAATGCTAGCACATTGTAGTAAGTGATTGAAGTTGAACTATTAAACTGAAATTAGTTTTAAATTTTTAATTAAGTGCCTATTTTAAGGCTTACTAATGAGGTCAAATTTAATTGGTCATCGACAACCAATCAAATCGCGTTTTAAAAAGCGACGCATCACTTTTTTAATATAGAAAAAATGATGATAATGGAAATAATGACGATTATAATGTTGGTTATAAGGATGATAATGATAATGATCATTATACTGTTGTTGATGATTATCGTAATAATTATAATGATAATTAAAATAGTGATCGTGATATTAATGATAATCACGATAATAATAATGATAATAATAAAGAAGATGATTATAATTATAGTGACAATGATCATGGTCATGATAATAATGATGAGGATAATAATTTTAATGATAGGAACAATGATGATAATGATGATGATGATGATAATGATGATTAAAATAGTAATAATAATGATGATACTTATCATGATGATGATGCTGATAATATTTTTAATGATGATCATGATATTGACGATAATAGTGATATTAGTAATCAAGGTGTTCATTAGATGGTATCGATAATAAAGTGTACATAAACGACAATGATGATGATGATGATGACGATGATGATGTTGAAGAAAATGATGATGGTAATAATATTAATGATAATCGTACTGATGATAACGGTAATATTAGTAATCGTGCTGATGAATAACTGGTATTGATGGTATAGTTAACGATGCCGTCAATGATGATGATAATGATGATGAAGATATTGATGATAATAATATAAAGGTGATAATTATAATAATGATGATTATAAGAACAGTAATACTAATGAAGGTGATAGTTATAATTGTGATCATAATGTTTATAAGGTTGCAACGCCATTAAAGGCAATAGTGACGATGATGATGATGATAATAATAATGACGATATTAATGATCATTATAATAATGACTGTTTTTATGACATTGCTAAATTTGATCATATTCATAAGGATAAAGATTTTAATTATAGAGATTTTGATGATAACGATCATAATGTTAATGATCATAATAATAATGATTATAATAATGGTAAAAGTTGCTATGGTAATGATGATGAAGTGGTATTGGTAATCAGGTTCACGATGTTGATAATGATGATGACAATAATGATGATAATGATAATAATGATGGTGATGATGATAACGATGCCGTTACTGATGATGATGATGATGATAAGAACGATAATGATGATGTTTATGATAATGATGATGATGGTGGTGATTATGATGCGATGATTATTATAATGATGCTGATAATAATATTAATGATGAGGATGATGATGATGATAATGATACTAATAATAAGGTGTGATAATAAAGATTGATGGTAATATGGTAGTATGCTTATTTTAGCCAAAGATGATGATAATCATGATGATGATACTGGCGATGATGATAATAATGATGATGACGGTGATGATTATGATGATGCTAATTACGATAATGATGATGATAATAATTGATGATAGTGATTGCAATGATGATGGTGATGATGATGATGTTAGAGATGGTGATGATAATGGTAATGATTATGATAATAATAATTATAATAATGATGATGATGATGCAAAATTATAATAATGACGATAATAATGATGGAAATAATCAGATAATGATGATAAAGATGTATAGTGATGATAATAATCAGATAGATTATAATGATAATGATGATTATGATGATAATGATGATATTGATAATATTGACAATTATTGTAGTCTGTTGGATACAACGGTTAATGACAACAATAAAAATATACATGATGAAAATATTGATAATGATGATGATGTAACGTTAGTATTAATTATGTTAATAGTGACAACGCTGATAGTAATGTTAAAAATTATAACGATTATGATAATCATCATGATGATGATCATGATAATAAAGATGATGGCAATCGTGGGTATGCAGATGATGATGATGATGGTAAAGAGGATGCTAAAGGTTATGATGTACATAATGATAATAATCTTGGCAAAGATGATAATGATGATGATCATGATATTGACGATAATAATAATAATAATAATTTCAATGTTAATAATTATCATGATAATCATCATTATAATGATAATACTGACGATAATGATGATGTTGACTATAATTATGAGGATTGTATTATTAATATTGATGACGATGATAAATATTATAATTATATTGTTAATGATAATTATAATGATGGTGATGTTGATAATAAGGATGTCGATAATGATGATAATAAATGTGAGGATCATGATGATAGTAATAATGATGATAGTACTCTTGGTAATGATTATGATGAAAATAATGGTAGTAATGATGATAGTCATTATGACGATGATGCTATCGATAATGAAAATTGCAATGATCATAATGATCATAATTATAATAAGAATAATGATACTAAGATGATGATCGTAATAATAATGATGGATATAATCATTAAGTGGTCACCATAGAAAAGTAAATATTAATGATACTGATGATCAAGATAATAATTATAAGGATTATGAGATTACCGAGGATTGTGATGATAATAATAATGATATTAAAGAAATTATTATTTTTAATTGATAGGTATTTGTTAAAATTAGTCAAATTATTATTTTGACCTCTTCTATCTATATTGCCCTATAGTTGCGCGCTTTTTTATAGTAAAAATCGCTGGTGTGCGAAAAAACTTTGTCAATTGAAATGAACAAAGCAGTAAAAAAAAGATACACGCTTCGGCCAGGAGTTAAACCTGGCGCTATAAAAAAGCGTGCAACAATAGCGCAATATGAATGGAAGTGGTCAATATAATAATTGAAATCATAATGATATGGTGTTTAATAAAAAAATGATGATAGTCATAATGTCGACAATGATAATGATAAATATTTCGAATTTTAATGATGATAATTATCATCATAATAATATAATTATAATAATAATGATGACTAATATGATGATGATAACAATAATAATGATAATAATATTGATTTTAATGATGACAATTAAGACAATTAGTATAATTATGATGATAATGATGGTGGTCATGATCATGTTGATAAAGATGGTAATGATGATAAAGGTGACAATAATGCTGATGATGATGATAATAATAAGAATTGCGCTAATAATTATGATAAATATGATGTTAGTAATGATAATAATGATGGAGATATTGCTGACTATGATGATGTTAACGATAATGGTAAAGATAATTATAATGACCTCTATGACGATGATTATGATACGGATAGTGATAATCATATATTGATACTAATCATGAAAATAATGATGATAGTGGTGATAAAGATAATAATGATAATGATTATGATAATAATTATTCAATTAGATCTTCGCGGGAGCGAGTCGTATGATCAAAAGTAGCTAATATAAGTTGATAAATGTATCAGATACCTGTCGGTAATAGGGTTTTTTCCTGAAGTTATTTGTCTGTAATTTGTTGTAAAATATATTCGTGGCGTTTCGTAGTATATATAGTTTTTTAAATGAAGCTGCAAAAATATGGCAATTTTGTTCATATATTTTGATAGACTCTTTTTAATTTGCATGCAAATTGTCAAATTTAGTGTTCATGACATTGATGTTGTCCTCTGTGACTAAACCACAGAGTCCTTTAGCAATACTTCCAATAATTTCAAAAGGTGTCTGTTTTCTTGTTCTTATGCTGGGAGGTGGAATAACGTTGTCTCCCGCATGGGTTCCCACAGTATTTATTATGTTTGACATGGTTGCTTTAAGATTTTCCAATCGCACTATTTTTAAATTCATAAGGTCTATTTCTATATGATAAGTAAAATTAGGATATGAAAATTTTACATCAGAACGTCTAAAGGTTTCATTTGATCCTGAAGTATGTGTATGTTCCAATATGTATTAATTATATCAAGCAATATTACAACATTCCAGTCAGCTCTTTAAAT